>RJWT010010117.1:0-24497 GCA_004365215.1 Cuniculus paca | reverse complement strand
AGAATGGTCATCTGCTCTGCCCCTGACCGATATAAGATCAACATGGCCAATGAGCTGCCTCTTTGCCCATTGCAAGGGGTTTAGGTATAATTTTTCCTGGTAAAAGACAGTTTATGTGTTTTAATTGTGTTAATATTGATGAAATCATGTGATTGATGTCATAGTTTATTTCAAAATTATTAACAATTATAAACTAGGCAACCCTATATTTACTTATTCATGTATTTGAGGTCACCAAATCTTTAATTTGAATATGTCCCACTAGTTTTCTTTTCTGAAATTGCAACAGTAATTAACAAGGCCTATTTCACTTTGGGTTTATATTTGCAGTACAAACATACGCAAAAGTTTCTGGAACCATTACATTGTATTACTGGAATAAAAATTAGTTCTGTTACACTGTCTAATTCAATAGATTTTACTAAACTTCAATTGAGACTCAAATTGGCAGATTAGATATTCATTATTATATTATGGCTGAAGTACTTTATGTGCAATTTAGGAAAGCTCTGAATATCATAAATCTGAAGTGATGAGGTGACCATACCCATTGACTACTGGAGTCAAAATAAATCTCATTCTCTCTGAATTGATTATTAAATTTGGTCAATTTCTAGAAGGTAATTTATTTGGTCATTATAGTTGTGATGAGAGTGGTAGCAACAGAACTGTTTAATTATGTAAAAATACATGTCCAATAACTGGCTAATTAAAGTTACTAAAGTTCTTGACGTATTTCCTAATTAAGCCTGAGAGGTGAAGGGGTATTTCCAATTACTATATATTACATAAATACACTCGTTGCTTCAATTTGAAATTTTTTTATGTCTAAAAATTTAGAATTTATAGTTTATCCAGAAAGAAAAAATACAATATGATAATGTATTTGGTAAATAGTAAGCAAATAAATTTGCCTCAAAAATGTATAGCTTTAATATATAAATTATAAAAGGGAAGATGAGTTCCACTGAAAAGACTTAATGATAAAGGGAATACAATATCACTGCATTATTTGGTAATATATAATATATAGCATGGTAAAATATTTTTCATCATTTCATAGAGGAATAAGTAATTTGATGGAGTAAAATAATCAGAATAGGATAAAATAACTAAAGTGAGAAGAAAAACAAATCAAACCAATCTTTTATCAATTAAATTAATTAAAAATTTGATGCATGCCTATAGGATCACTGTGAGTTCAAGGCTTGCCTGTACTACGTAGTGAACTCAAGGCCATCCTGAACTATATAGTGATACGTTGTCTGAAAAATCTAAAAAAATACAATTATTAAAGATGATCAGTAAATCATATAGTTGGGAAATTTTACTGTAGCATTTTCAGAAATGTTATTAAAAGTACAACTGTTTAGAATTACATAAAATGAGTTTTTAAATATTTCAATCAGTAGATTAACACAATCTTTTTCTTATGCTTGATCTCTCCAGAATAACTCCTGACAAATCATTAATAGAACAAAGCTAAACTAACTGCACCCATGAAAAAAAAAATCTATTGTATCTTTAACAGTATCTCAGAAAACAGTCAAAGATAGGACAAGCACAGGACTTTGTGGTCTGAGTTAATGCACTCAGGTTGATCTTTCAAGGTAGAGAATTACATACTTGGGATTTGGCATTTGATTGTGTTATTAGTGGTTTTACTAGGATTAAATAGAGTAAGACAAGGATTCATATATAAATGTCAGTGACTGAACTGCTGTTTGATGTGTGAGCTATTTTTTAGAGTCTTTGATAATTTATTCTGTAAGAGTTTCTTAAATAGTGAAGTTATTTACTGGTTAATAGTTTTATCTTTTTGAAAACAATGTTCCAGGAAAAATCAGCTCACACCGATTTGAGTTCTTATAGTTAGATCATAGTCATGCTGACAAACACAGTTTTGGTTGTTAAAACTATATGCCAGATCTTATTTCAAGTGCTTTTAATAAGCTAATTTAATCTTTATCACAAACTAAAGGCTAATGTTTAATTCTTAGCCTCATTTTACTGATAAGCAAAAAAGGAGATAAGAGATCAGATAGACCACGTAACTTGCACACGGTCAAATCACTACATAAACATTTCTATAATTACCTATTTGTTGTCTTTATCTATGATGTAAAGAGAAGGGGAAGAAATGGGGAAGTGGAAGGAAGTTAAATATAGATTTCATCACATTTTATTATTTTTGTTGTTGGTAGTACTCAATAGTTTTATAAAGTACAAATCAAAGGATTGAAAATTGACATTCAGTTATCTCAGATATTTTCAAAAAGTTATGATGACCAAAATTATGTAGTTTATATGAAATACTAATATTTCCAGATTCAATTGAAAATGTGGCTTAGAAGAAATTTTATTAATATGGCACTCTGTTTTTTAACTATGCTATTTTGAAAAGATATGCAAAGTATGTATCTTTAATATTTTTGCTTGTCAGAGAGTAAAATGATTTACTTCCATACGTTGGTAAATGTAACATGTGGTGCACAGGACTATGGTTAAGTACTTCTTTTTATAAATATCATTTCACATTCATGGATTACTAGAACTAAGAAGTATGCTATGCTGCTGCATAAACTTCAACCTGAAATAAACTGGAGAAAGATTTATGCAAACATTACATTACCAAAGGAAAATAAACTATAACATAACAATTTGTCAAAAAAGTACTTAATTTTACACACAAAAAAATACAATTTTATTTTCTAATCACAATAGGTATATTCTTGGAAAACCCTCTGATGCATTATTTTATGCATCTATGTCTAATATTCATGATGCAAAGATCACAGAGTTGCAACTTTCAGATACAAACAAGACTCAAATCAAGCTAGATTGAAACAGATTTTATCTGATTGAGAGGAATAATAATTTCAGGAAGAGCAAAGTGATTGATTAAAAACAGTTTAAATATCCTTACTTTTTCTGAGGAATCATAGGAATCTAGGCTGTTTGAAATACAGATTTCAAGGTAGGAAAAAAAAAGAGCTCCCTAAAATAAGTCAAAGAGAGCTCTGAAACAGAGTTTTGACTTACACTCTTTCGAAGAACAGTCTGTGAGCATATTTGAGAAAGAGGACAAAAGTATATTTGACTTTAAGAAATGATAAAACACTATCAAAACCTGATAACTCTGGAGAATTGATTATACTATAGGGCATTTTAAGGGACTAAATTAGAAGATGGTGGAATCCCTTTTATCAAGAAAATTTAAAGTTTGAAAAAAATTTGTATTCAAAATGGCCAGATTGCTGGGCATGGTGACATACAACTATAATCCCAGCACTTGGGAGGCTGAGGCAGGAGGATCATTGCAAGCTGGAGACCACAAAGTGAGCTCAAGGCCAGCTGGAACTGCATAGCGAGACCCTGTCTCAAAAAGACAAAAAAAAAAAAAAAAAAGGAAAACAAACAAACACAAAATGGCCGGATCACTAACTGCACCTTTGGTACTTACCTGTTATTTTATATACACTAATAATCGCTATTTCCAATAACACAAGTGAAAGAAGATTCCACAAAATAATTCTTGAAATCCATTTAGTATACCTTCTTATTGTTAGTGAACTCCAAGATAAGGTATCATAGTATGTATGTGTGTGTGTGTGTGTGTGTGTGCGTGCGTGTGTGTGTGCGCATGCACTCAATCAAAATGCCAGACAGTGGGAACTATGAGTCTGTTCAGTTATTACCATCAGTAATTCAAGATAGATAAGACAGGAAATGGCTTAGTTTTAAGAGATAAAACTTAATTCAGCTTTTAGTTTGTTGAGTTAGGTGCTACATTAGAAAACCATAAAAATAAGTGGGACCAGGATTTTATGAGAATTCAAGATACCATCTATGAATAACAGTGAAAAATGTGATGATTAAACAGAGTAGAATGTGGATACTGAATAATGAATTAGGAAATGGTATGATGCTTATATCAAGATAATGTAACAACTTATAAAAGAAAGAAACAAAAAAATGGCTTTACCTAGTAGCCATTTTTGAAAACACATACATAGCACTACGGTTTAACTGGGCAAATACACAAGCAGTAATACTCACATCAGAACAGTAAATCAACAAACAAATGAAACATTAGGTTCACAACATTATTTTCACTTATAGAAAGACAAAAATAACTAAAATATAAAGAAGTCTGATACCCTAACATAACTTATAGTATAAATACATTTAAATATAATTAAAATATATTTGATAATACAATGTTTTTCTCTTGGCAATACAATAAATCTAATCAAATTCTTAATAGGTTAATGTTTTAAAAGTGTATTTCTTGCCTTACCATATTTGTTTACAAGAACAAATGCTTTCAATGTTAAAATTTCCTTTAATTGAACATTTTTTTCATTATAAAAATTCTTTCTTTCTCTCTTTTTTCTTTCTTTCTTTCTTTTTTCTGTCTTTTTGAACAGGCTGTCATTATGCAGTTCAGGCTGGCCTTCAGCCACTTTGTAGCCCAGGCTGGTCTTGAACTCACAAGGATCCTCCTGCCTCAGCCTCCCAAGTGCTGGGATTACAGGTATGGGTCACCATGCCCAGCTATAAAATTTAATAAGCACAAAAACAGTGTTAGTCTATGAGCAAAGTTCACCAATAAGACAGAAGTAAATGCACTCAGGCAAAGTAGGGGTCTTATTGATCATTCAATTAAGTCTAAATATGGACATAGATGCCATCTCCAAATTAAGTGATTTATTCTTTAACTTTTAAACATTGAAACAATTGGATTAAGGGTTAAGGGTTTGGCATTCATAATCTTTGTTTTTATGCCAAAATATTTAGATTGAAAGAGATTTTTGATTAACTATCATTGAAATACTCGGGATTTGCAAAGCACGTCCAATAAGTGGTGTTTAACAAAGAGAGTTCACAGTCTCATGGTTTACAAGGTAATGCTGAAGCAATTTGTAACACGCAGAGTAAAATGGAATGGGAACTGAATTATTATTTTCATGTTTGATAAATCAACAACCCAGGCATAATCAATATTTCCAATCACTAAATTTCATTTATAGAAATCACTGGAGTTCTGGGAATTGTATATGTACTACAAGGAATGCGTTGCCCATTTCATTTTAGTTAGAAAATGTTAAGACAGTGTGCTTCCTCTTTAACATTTTATCACATCACTCATGTGCAAGTATTAGAGTTTACAAGATTTTTACTTTGTTTCTATTATTATCTTGCATCAGAACTCAAATTCATATAAAACATATGGATAGAGCCAGGGACACAACTCAGTGGCACAGAACCTGCCTGGAAAGCATGAGGTTGTGAGTTTGATTCTCGGTACCAGAAAAAAAGGTTGTCCTAAAAATTATTTATTGAAACATAATAACAGTGATGAAAACAGAAATATACACATATATATAATTTATAGATGCCATAATAGAATTTAATATAATAGAATTTCATTGTAAATGTAACTAGTGATGAGAACTTAGAGACACATGTATCTATTCCTGTCTTTATTTTCTGGAATCTTAGTTCCACAAACTCTAGAAAATACTAATATTTAGAAAATGCTGATCCATACTTCTGCCTCACTTTGCGCTATAGGAATAAGAGATATGTGATATAGTACTAATAGCATCTTCAGGGTTAGGATGGATATAAACTCTACTATTTCTCTCCCTAGCAGAATTCAGTACCCTTTAAAACTTAAGGTAATTATTGTTCATTATAATTTTTTAGCCTGTTCTTCAAGGACTCCTTGACAAGAGATTCCTTATAGAAATTTCTGGTCTTTGTAAAACCTCAGTTTTATCTTGGGAGTAAAGAGGAGGACAGAGAAACTAATGAAAATTGTTGGCGGTTGGTCCAACATATGCAAGACATAAAGAAAATTGTAATACTCAAGATCCTTTCGGTTCCCAGGCCCCAACACTATTCTCATTTCTGCACCCACCAATACCATTCATTTCCTTGCTATTGACTTAGGGTCTGAGTCTTAAAACATTTCCCTTAGTTTAATTGCCAATAGCTAGCTAGTTGCCTTTAAAAGTGAAATCAACAATATGCTGGGGTCCTAATGTTTCAGACATTTCAAGAGACTACACTTATCTTCCTGGAACATTAAATACAAATATGAGACATTTGGTCTTCACTTGGAATTTGGCTTTCAGCTAACATATATATGATTTCTTCTTTTGTTCTATGACATTCAATATGCTTTTTGAAAGACACCTGACATATTATAACCAGTGACTACGACTGGATATAAGACATCATAGAACAAAATTATTCCATTATCTGGAATTACAGAGCTAATTAATGCTACAATTAAAGATTGTCAATATGATGAAAAACTTCAATCTCTACTGACCAAATGTTTTATTCTTTAAATCTCTATATGAAACAATAACTAGCCAAGGACTATGAAATTTACATGTTTTGTATCTTTTTGAAGACTCTAACCTAGTTAATCCAGACATTCTAATAATTCTGATACAATAATATATTAATTATATGCAAACATATTGCCTGTTGGCTTGAAGTGCGTTCTTTTAATCTTTCCCTTCAAACTATTCTAGAACCTAGTTTCCTGAAAGTCTTTTTCTCCATATCCTTGAAAATGATTATCTGTGCTACTTCATGTCCTCGACATTTAATTTTTTTGCAGGTTTCTAAAAGCTAAATTCAGTACCTCATCACAATCCTTTTATAACTGGATCTTGCATTACTAAATTGTGAGATCCTTTACAAATAACTCATATAACTAATACTTTCTTGAACTATTTACAAGGGGTACCACCTCCAAGATTCTTAAACTATATGTGTATCAGAACATCAGACTTCAGCTGTTGAGGAGTTTCTTTCCTCTAGATCTTTGATGAAGATATAAAGCAAACTTTTTGAATTCCCTAAGGTAAACTCTGAAAACTTGTCAAAATATTTTTATGTATTCCAGAAATTTAAAACAACCCTGTTTTTCCTCTAAAGTTTTACTCTAAATGAACCATTCATATTTATTTA
Source organism: Cuniculus paca (assembly GCA_004365215.1). Taxonomy (NCBI): domain Eukaryota; kingdom Metazoa; phylum Chordata; class Mammalia; order Rodentia; family Cuniculidae; genus Cuniculus; species Cuniculus paca. Next base: position 17,504 of record RJWT010010117.1, on the reverse strand, counting down.
AATTGTGCTTATTACTTGACACTAGTGAAACTCTCTGCCTTTGTATGTTTTCTAAATAGTGATAAGATGAATTTTAAAAATAAATTTCTGTGTATCTTTGTACGTCTATGTAACTTTATACTGCTGATGGTCGAAGTCTAACAAAACTTTTGTGAAACTGTAACCTATGTAACCAGTGAATGTTAATACCAATTTTCTTACTGAGTATTGGTAGAACACATAATTTGTCCCTAATTTTGCTGACATTGAATATTTTTGTAATAAATCTTCAAATTATCCTATGAAACAATAAACCCAAATATTTTTGGTATGTTCTATTTAAAGATTGCCTGTCAGATAATTAATACTCTAAATCCCAGAATGAACAAATCTGTATTTTCAGAGCTTTCAATATACTAAATTATTTTGTACATAAAAACATAATCAATGAGATTTTCAAAACTAATTTGCCCTGGAAAACAATTTGTCATGAAATATTTTCAAAATCTGTGTTCTGTAGAACACATTTTTATAAATATTACCCTAGTAAAAGGCTTCATTTTAAGAACTATTTTTGCCTCAATAACCTAACATGGACAACTCTGCTGATCATTATTGGATTAAGTAACTATTTTCAGTCATTTCATGTAAGGGAGTTAGTTAGAAGGAGTATTTTACTTTAACATATTTGATGTGTAACAACTACCCGCAGAGTATGATCTAGCGATATCACTTTGAAAGAAAGTAGCTAATAATTACGTCACATAGTAGCTGCCCACTATAAGATGACAGTGTGAGAAAATCTCCAGTTGGAGAGAATGAAGATTCTTTTGTAGAAGCCACATATTACAGTTGAGATCAAAGTTAACTTTTTAGCCCTGCTAAACAGTTGCCAGACTATATAAAAAGTATTTAGGAAATAGATTCTCTGTGATGTGTAAAAGATAAAAATTAGAGTACTTTAATAGAATTATTATACAAATGAAGGAGGAATAAATTAACGAAAGAAGGTTAGCTATAAAAAGAAAAAAATGTCAAGTCTTAATAGCAGTGTATATCCGATTCAAGTAATGACTGTACTCGTTAAAAGGTCAGGGAATTTAGCACCACAGAACATGTAAAGGTCATTGGTTGACAGGTAAACTGCCCCATTTACACCATTGACTAGGTCACCTCAGCGACCTTCCTGAGTTGGGCACGGGAGCAGGAATCTTTAGAAAATTCTGGACAGAGACATAACATTAGTTCCTCTTGAATTTTTTCATTCATATAAAAAGGACAAAGAATAATAAAACGTAAACATTACTGGCTACATGTAAAGGTAACAGAAACAGCAACTTATATTGAAGCAAAGCTCTCTTATTAAAGGATAAAATAGATCATTTTGCAAAAGGGAAGGTAAACAAAAGATGGGGGAAGGGAGAGCGAGTGAGGGGAAAGGGGACGAAGAAACAATGAAGATGTGTTTTGTACATGGACCTACTTCCTACAAGGAACGTAATCATTATGTACTTTAAACATGCACTAATAAAAATGAAATTTGATAATTTGAGCATTAAAAATAAGTCGGTTAAGTTCCTCATTGAATTATTGCTTTTTGGGCATAAAACAGACAAAAGAACTTTAGCCATAATAGTATCATTAAATATGCTAGCAGATCAGTCTTATCATGGACAGTTAGTTTTATTTGAAAAAAGTGTGAGAGATGTCTATCAAGGGCTTCTCACTCCTAAAAGAGAAGTTACTCATAACAGTTAACTGAGTTCAGAGAGAATGTCAAGAGCTTAATTCAGAACACAGTTTAGCTCCTGCTTTTTCCATTTTGTTGTATCTTTCTCCAGGCTACAAACTACTAGTCATCCTGTGTATCACTGACTACAAAAAATGATATAACATTCTCCAATAGCTCACTAAGATGTTACATAGTCTCAAACCAGTAAGTAATCCAAGTAGTGAGCTATGTAGTTACAAGATAAAAAGGCATAACTAGGAACAGTGCTAACATTTCAAACTTGGACTACACATGCTTGGATTGAGGTCAGTTTCATTCTATTCTATTTCTTTTCAAAATTTGTATGAACTTAAAAAACTATACATACATATTTCCCAGTTATAGATTTTTGTCTTGATGGTGATAATCTCAAGTTTTAATAATGTGGAACAGCTTCTTTATTTAAGTTCAAGTGACTTAAGGGAAGGCTTGAGGACTACTGTACTTTTTTTTTATAGAAATGTACCATTTTATTACAAAGAGTCTCACAAACATGAAAATAATGTCTCAAAAAAAGGAAGCTAGACTACCAACCTCCACCTGCAGAACTGGGGGAAGACAGGGCAGTGTGAGTTTCTTAGCTCACTTGGGGCCAGTGTGAAGGTATGAGAACAGAACGAATCTAAAAATGGCTGATGTTACCTTAGAAGCCTGAAGAACGGGGGACCCCTGAAGATGCAGCCACCCTTCCAGAACACTTAGTAGGGGTCCCTTTCCAAAGCTACTAAGCAGGGCCTCAGTATGTCAGGATTTCATCTCATGGCTGCATTGCTTCCATCCAGATCTGTACCCTTTGTGGTTTAAAACAGACTTGGGAAGGGATGGGTAGCAGGACAGCTGCTAGAAAAGTTCCCCCAGCATAGCTGCCCTGCACTCGAGGGCCCTGGCTCCCCTATCTAGACCCTAGGGACATTTATATTTAATATATTTTAATATAAATATACAGAGAAATAGAAAATATAAAATCTGAGGGGTTAGAGGGAGCAAGGGAACACAGCAAGAAGCCTGAGCTGGAAAGGTCTGTTGAGGCCAACTTGACCTCCTCTTTGACCCCTTTGGCTTCTGGCTTCTCCTCCTTGGTTTTCTCCTCTTCTCTCACCTCTTTCTTCTCGTCTGGATCTTTCTCTTTTTCATCTTCTGTTTTGACTCTCTTGGCTTTCTTGTCGTTGGAAGAGTTCTTGCGGCCACCTTCTCCCTTCTCATCCGAGTCAGAGAACTCTTCCTCACAGGCAATTCGTTTGTCAGAGGAACAGATCGAGATGTGCTTTGTCAGGGTCTTCTTCATCCTCATCACCACTCTTTTCGGGAATGGCATCCTCAGGAATTGCTTGCATTTGGACCCCAGGTGCATGGGGTAGCATTCTCAGGTTCTCAAAGAGCCGCTGTTTGATCTTCTCCAGGTACTCATTAGTGTTCTGGTTAGTCATATTGGGAGGACTGATGTGAAGCTTGAAATCTGGTCCAAAGTATTCAAAGTAGTCATTGTATGGAAGTTCATTAGGGATCTCTGTGTCTAGCTCCACAGCTGTTTCATATGTCCAGGACTGGGCAACATTACGAATGGTATAACCACCACCTCCCAGCATCAGCATAGGCAGGTTGAAGCTTTTGACAAATTCCACACACTTGGCATGCCCTTTGATGGTCAGATTGAAGCAACCCAGCCAATCCCCAGAGAGGGAGTCTGAGCCACACTGTAGACCACCATACTAGGCTGGAATATCTCCATTACTTTGGACATGACTGGCTCGAAAATGGCCTCATAGGACTTGTCATCAATTCCATCTCAGAGTGGGTAGTTTACAGCATAATACTTGCCTTTGCCAGCCCCAATATCCCGTAGGTCCCCAGTTCCTGGGAAGTACTCTCCATATTTATGAAAGGACACAGTCATGACCTGGTCTGTGGTATAGAAGGCCTCTTCCATGCCATTGCCATGATGAATATCAATGTCAATATACAGCACTCTCTGGTGATACTTTAGCAGTTCCAGGATGGCCAAGACGATATCATTGACATAACAGAAGCCAGATGCCTTGGACTTCTTTGTACGGTGCAGGCCCCCAGCCCAATTCACAGCGATGTCCGTCTGCTGCTTATTAAGTTTCACAGCACTTGCCACAGAGCCACCAGTGGACAACTGATAGAACTCAAACAGGCCATCAAATCCTGGACAGTCCTCACCAACATTTAATCTCTGCATCTGCTTGCTGTACTCAGACATGTTATCTGGACGAATGGAGGGCAAGAATTTAATGTAGTCATCACTGTGGTACTTGGTCATCTCCTCAGCATTGGCTTTGTGAGGGCGATAGATTTCCATCTTTTGGTAGAGACCATAGTTGAGCAGCAAATTGTGAGTCATGAGGATTCGGTGAGGCTTCATTGGATGGCCTTGTCCATAATAGTAATTGCCAACATCCTCGTCGTAGTAGTAACACTTTCCTCCTGGTGCCCTGAGCCTGCGCCATCTTGCTGCCTCCAGTCCCTCCCGTCAGTCGGTCCCAAGGACTACTGTACTTTATATTCACATACTTGAATCTTGAATCTCTTCTAGAAATCAATAAATTGATAAAATTGACATTTTTCCTCTATTCAGTAACAAAAGTAATTTCCATTCTCATTAGCTGGCAGAGATGACATCATGGGCTTCTTTGTGTAAAATTCATGAAAAGGATTTTGACATCATGTGCTTCTTTGTGTAAAATTCCATTTTTTTGTAGACTTCGGGTGAATATAATTTACTTCCAGTGTCATCTGTAAGTATAATTTGGTTCTAGAACTCTCATTTGAGGACAAAAAACTGGTTGCACTTTTCTCTGTGTCTTTTCAGGGAAGATTTTAAAACTGTAACATCTTGACAGCCACAAAATGTTTCTCTGTGAAGTACCCAACATTTTCTTAATTGAAGGTAGTTACATGTGTGTGGGGGTGTGAGGTGATGTTTCCTTACTCATACACAAAGTTTAATGATCAGATTAAGGTATGTAGCTACCTCATTATCTCAGTTACCATTTCTTTGTTGTAAGAACATTCAAAACCCTTGTTCTTATCTATCTTGAAATATATGATACATTATGGTTAATAATGGTGTGTCTCCTGTAGAATAATACATTGGAATTTATTCCCCATATTTATCCTTGAGTTTGTATCCATTACCTCTCCCATCTCAATCTCATTTTCCTTCTCCAATCTGGTTGCCATTTTTCTTCTCTCACAGTATATGGGATCAGCATGTTTTCTTCATATGACAGTAACCATGCAGTATTTGTTTGGCTGTGCCTCAATTATGTCCATACATAAATGTTCTCCAGTATCATCCACATTACCACAAGTGACAAGATTTATTTTTTTACTGCTGACTAGAATTTCATTATGCATATACAATCATACCTTGTTTTGCAAGCATAATTCGTTCTGGACTTATGTTTGTAATCCAAAGAACTCATACACAAAAGCAAATTTCCTCATAAAGAATAATGAAAATGCAGTTGATTTGTTGCACAACACAAAAATGTAGATATAAAATGACTATAATGCTATAATATAATGCAAAATGAAAAAAATACAAAATGTAAAGAAAAATAAATTCACCTGCATTTATTTTGAGAACTTTGGCTGGTATGAGGGAAACAATAGAAAGGAGGGTTATCATCTAGGAAAATGCTGATTATCATTGGCTCACTGCTGTGTGTTGACTCAATGCAATCTTTTTCTTTTTGTGTGACTTGAACAACTAACTTATCAAATGACAGTGGCTTTTGCCTCATTTTAAAGATTTCAAAGATCTTAGACATGGCATTGTCATTAAATAGATTCATTCCTCACATTGCTATAGCCTTGTTGGGATGGGGATTTTCTACAAAATTATAAAGTTTCCCACATTTCATGTTTCTCCCTTATCTCATTTGAAGTGAGGGCCTCCTCTACCTTTTTCTCCTCCACCTCTGCAGACAAGATCTCATTCGTAACTTCTTGCTGTTGGTAGAGGATCATCACAGCTGTCCAGATAGAAAGAAAGAGAAAGAAACATTGGCTCAGTTGTGATCATGTGTGCTACTACCCCTATTTCAAGGTATCACTTTTTTATTAAGTTAAAATTAATAGAAATGTTTGCTTGTCTTGCAGAACACTCACAGAAGAAGTTATTTGCAATCCAAAGTTTTACTCTATTTGGATACAGGGTCTTAATAATATGCTATGTTGCCTGTCAACATACAATAAAATGATTATTATAAGTCAAAAGTAATGACCATAATTTACTTCATGTAAGATGTTAGAAGTAGCACAACAGTAGATACTATCGAAAAAAAATGTAAAGGTTTGTGTATGATTATATAATATTACTTATTCACAACTGAAAAATAATTCTATTTTGAATTTTAAATACCTAACTGTTTTACAAACCAGAAACAATCTATCAATCTTATCCATCTGAGGACAATCTTAATTTAATAGAATCATCAAATATAAGAGGAACGCAATTTAATTTTCTACAAATCATTTGGAAAATTGAGGACTCTTATATGAATTTAGATCATTGGTTGGTTCCAAACACTGAAATAAATTTAGCTACATTAAGTCAGTATGCTACATATATTGATATAGAGATAAATTTTATGCTCAGACTGAGAAACAATATGCAGACTCTGTCAGGAATTCTCAACATTATATTCAGATAAATCAAGATTTATTTACCTAGTGAATAGAGAAAAAGAAGTTAGTTGATCAAGGGATCAAGGGTAAATAGTTCAGTAATGAATAGAATTTTCTTGTACATATGGCATTGAAAGCTTCCTAATTCCTCACCTTGGGGCAATGAGCTGAAATGATGCCGCCTTAGTGAATCAGGGTCACAACAATGAATGCATCGATATTGTTGATTCCAATGAAGCCTCACAGAAACAAAGGTGGGGTATTTCTACAAGAAGGTTATTCTACATGAGTTTAGATCATATTCAATGTGAACAGAACATTTAATGGAAGATACTCTGAGTAGCTTTGGCAAACTACTTATATGTATCATGTATACAAACTTTCAAAAAAATAAGCCTAATGTTTAGTTATAGGTACTTTCACAAAATTACAGATGTACTATCAAATTAATGAAATGCACATTAGATTTAGTCAGCAATAAAATTCTCATTTTTACTCTTTACTGTCCTGGCCAAGGAAACTCAATTCTCTAGGATTTAGAACAGTGAAAATAGAACAGGGATTATTGGATAGTCAACCTAGTCTGGTTACTATAACAACTCCTTTTGTGGCTTCAAACAAAAACTGTTTTCCCTTTGTGATTAGTTTCCTTCACTCACTCATTTCTCAGTACAGTGCTTGTCAAGGTTGTCTCTTTAGTACAATCATTCTGAAATTGAAGCAGCTTCTATCCATGGGCTTTTCCATTCCCCAGGGCCTAAACATGAGAAAAAAGATATGCTTACCTATTTATGCCTTAAGGCTCTGTGTGTAAGGCTTCACTCAGGGTAGTCTGTACAAATGACAGACACATGTATGTCACTCCAGCATAATATTTTATACAGGATAATAATTGTTGTAGTCAGGGTTTGCAAGGGAAAGAAATTAATATAGGACACATAATTTATAAGATTATTTTATAACATTCAGCCAAATGCAGAAGACTGAAAGAGATATGTCTGCATACTAGAGACCCCAGTCATCCAGCTGGGGTCCTGGAGCCCATGGAAGTTTCCTCCACGAATCAAGCTAGAGGCCTTGAGCCCACAACAGTGTCTTGTGCAAGTCTGTTTCATGGATCTGTGCTGGGAAGACCAAAAGGTCGGTGGTGGAAGCTAGAAAGTCTGTGCCAGTGGGGTAAAGGATCAGTAGCAGCAGGCTGAATGATCTGCACTGGAGCGTGAGATGCTCAAAGTAAGCACAAGAGCATTCTCAAAGAGAACCACAGCCATCCTCAGGGTCGGCAAGGACCTGAGCTCCTCCAATGATGAGAACAGCTGAGTTCATATCAGGAAAACCAGCACGAGAAACTTCTCCAGGAGAATCGACAGCACACCATCTTCCCCTCCAGTTCCCTTTTCATGCTATCGGCAACAATCCTCAGATGGGCCTTCCACACCCAGCACCACACTGATTCAATTCAGCTGTGTTACAAGTTGACCATTAATTAACCCACCACAATAATAAAAACCAGTGTCAGCATTTGAAAACATTAAGCCTGCAGATTTGTTAGATTTCAAGGTGAAATGATTAATCTTGCCATTGTAATTATGACTGCTACTTTTACAGTTAATTTTATAGACAACTTAGCCAGGAAGGGACCCAGATATTTAGTCAAACATCAGTCTGCCTGTTCAGTGAAGGCATTTTTAGATGCATTTATATCTGCACACATTGAGGAAATTGGTAACTTATCATAATGTAAGTGATACTTATCAAATCAGTTGAAGGCCTTACTAAGAAAAGAGCATATTCCCCTGAAAAATAGGGAAATTTGCCTTCAAAATATCTTCAGAATGGAAATGCAACATCAGCTCATCCATGGATTCTCAAATTGTTAGCCTGGACTGAAGGTTTCAGATTCGTTAGCCCCTGATCATAAGGAATAATCCCTTAAACTTAATTCCTCACAATGTGTACACACATTCTATTTGTTATGTTTATCTGTTAAAACATAATTAATACACTAATCAGTTTATTTTCAAAATAAGAAAATTATTATAAATTATCTGAGTTTTATAAACATAATCACAAGGGTCTTCAAAAATGAAAGGCGTGAAGTAAAAAGGAAGTGGAAAAGGCCAAAGATATAGTTCAGTGGTACAGCTCCTGCCTGGCAAGCATGAGGTCTTGAGTTTGATTCCCAGTACAAAACAAGAAAAAAAAAAGTGGAATTCCAGGAGATCCATCAAAATGTAATTTGAAAAAGAACCAGTCTAACCCTTCTGGCTTTGGAAACAAGAGAACTGCAAAAGTCGAGGAATACAAGTACCTCTCTAAAAGTTAACAAAAACAAGAATACAGATTTTCCTGTAGGACTTCCAGAAAACTAAACAACAACAACAAAAAGCTCCAGACACTTATATTGTCTAGTGACACTTTTGTTGGACTTTTAACTTATATCATTGTACGATAGTGAATTTGTGTTGTTTCAAGCCACTAAATTCATAGCAATTCATTGTAGCAGTGAATGAAAAGTAATACGTTGTTTTACTCCTGCATAAATGCAGAGGTATGTTGCCATATCAGAAATACTCTTACTTAAAAAGTAAGTATGATTTCCAGATAGTATTTACATTATATATGTTATTGAGTGTTAAGGGAGAATTAGAAAGAAATATCTACTGTGTTTTCCCTTACTATGTCCCTATTTATTTACTGCCCACAATCCAGCAATGTATGGTGAAATCGAATATGATTTTAAGGTTCATTCTGTCAAGAGACACGATCATCTTTTTACATTTTGTATTCTAGTGGATGTCAGTAATTACATTAAGGGCTACTTATCCCTGAACATTAGTAATCTGATCTGATATATTTACACTGTAGTCAGGCAATTACAAAACCCTTAGTCAGTGACAGTGGACAGGGAGGAAGAACATAAAGAAGCTATTATTGATTTTTAAGTATGCATGGAAACCATTCCTGGTATAATAATTACAAGGTTCACTTAAATTTTAGAGGCCTCTTATCCTTAAAGGGCTGAGTAATCAGGAAAGAGAGGTCACCTAATTATTAAAAATTTAAAGCTATCTAGTAATATCTATACTTCAAATAATACAGAGCATACTGCACAGGAGAATTTTGGAATTTTAAGCTGATTAATTTTTTGTGTGTTCAATTAAAATAAATTTAGAGCTTAAATTGTAAAGTTATAAATTGAATATAAATTAAGCCCAACTGAGCAAGTTGGCACATGCATACAATCATAACTGTTTAGGAAGATGACACAGGAAGATTGCAAGTTTGAGTCCAGTGTGGCAAACTAGCAATTTAGCTTGTCTGTAAGTAAATACATACATACATACATATAGCAAAGAAAAAATGACAGAAAGAAATCAAGCAAGAAAGAGAGTGAGAGAGAGGGAGAGAGAACTTTGAAAGCTCACCCTATCATAATGCATAGAAGAAGAGGAATAGGGAAAGACCAGAGGATGAAAAATTATTATAAACAGACTACGTAACGATGATGTGATCTCATTGAAAGATACTGTTAATCTATCCTGTGATAATCATAATGGAATGAGAAGAAGCAAACAGATTAGAAAATAAAAAAATTGAAAATTTAGTTCTAATAGTTACTTGATAATAGTGCATATTTGAAAAGGTAAGGTCAAGGAAAGAGCAGAATTGGTCTGTAACAGAATAATAATGGTTAGAAAATAAATAATTTTTGGAGGAAAAGATGAAGCGGAGTTTCAATAAACCACATTGAGATATTTTTGTAAAATCTAGGTGAAGAAGACCTTTTGGTAGTGAGTGTGATCAATAATCATGATTGTCAACTTTCTTAGATCAAGAGATTCCCAGAGGATTAGTGAAGCACATTTCTAGGTGCATTAGGTATGCCTGTGGGGGTGTTTCCAGAGATGATTTGCATGTACAACAGCACATCAGGATGACAAGTTCTACCCTGAATGCGATGGTGCCACTCAATTGGCCTGAAATTCAGATGAAATTTGACCTGCCTTTGTAAAGCTCCAGTTGGCTGAAGTGAGTGTACTATTCGATGCTAACACTGGTGTTGGTGTAGATATCTGTTATGCTTTAGATTGAGCATGCCCCCCAAATCCTTAATTGTTCAGAGTGGAGGATTCTGGGAAGTAACTGCATAATTTACAGCTTCCTTGCTGTTAAGAAGTGGGACCTGGTTGGTGATGGGTCACTGGGGCATAACCTCCAAAGGTGTATTCTGGATTCTGATACCTCCTTTTCCTCTCTCCTTCTGGTTGCCATGGAATCAGAAACTTTCCTCCTCAGGATCCTTCCACCATGCTATTTTTGCTTTGGAGTCAGGTGACCAAGGAATGATGCACTAGAACTGTAGATCAAAAGACACCTGTCTGTGTTTAATTTGTCAGTATTGGGCATTGTGTGTCAGTCATGACAAAAGTGTCTAAAACAACAACAGACTCCAATTTCTTCAATCTTTGAACACAGATTCATATCAGCAACTCTCCAGGGATTTTCTAGGTCTTCAGTCTCAGACTGGCACTGAATCTTTGATACTCTTATTCTCAGGTTTCAAACTTCTTGATCTTAGTAGCTTCTTGACTCTCTGAGAGTTCAGTCATCCACTGTGGCCATCCCCAGTGCTGCTGATCCTGTAAGTGTATGTAATAAACCCATAGCATAACAAGAGACAGGATGGTAGCTGCTATGATTGATACATTGTGTCAACTTGAGCAGTTTAGAAGTTTAACTGAAACTCAGTAGGGAGCCAGGGCTCTTACTTTGTAAATATCCTCATCCTGTGCTAAGGAGGGCAAGGACATTTTGTGAGTGTTAGGCCCACTCTTAAGGTGGGGGGGTGGCTGGTGTACAATATAAGGCAGGAGAAGAGGCTTGGGCTTTGGCCCTCCTTTGCTCTGGCTGTTGCCTTGAAGTGTTGCCCCAGTGCCATGCCACCCTGCATTGGAGCCAGCTGATTACAGACTGAAATCTCCAGAAACTGTGAGCTAAATAAACCATTCCTTGCTTCACATTGGATGTCAGGTGTTTTGTCCCAGCAATGAAGAAAAGTAACCAAGACAGTAGCCATTGTTGATTTCCTGTTTTCTTGTTTTGAAATCCTATATTGCTTGCATTGTTCTGTTCTGATATGCTTTGTTTTGTTCTACTCTGTTTTGCTTTGTTCTATTTTATTCTCTTTAAAATAAATAAATAAACTCGTTGCATATTAATACAGTATTCCATAATATATTCCACTGAATCTGTTTTTCTAGAGAATCCTAACAAATGCAAGGGGGAGGGAACTTTTACCCTCAGCAGAGGGAACAGCATGTATAAGGCAGCAATATACATACTGTAAGTGAAGCAAGAGTTTACATGAGATTACACATGCTGCAAGAGTGAAGAGAAAAACGTGTGCTTAAAAGGGGAGAATTCTGAAGAAATATAAATTGCTCAGTTAAAACCAGAAAAGGCGGAGATAGTAAACTCATATTTGAATAATTTGTGGCATCATAGAGCAAGCTGAAGGAAATTATACTAAATGAAATAAGCCAGGTACAGAAAGGCAAGAACTACATGCTCTCAAATACATATTGGAATATGGAAGTTTGATACAACACAATATAAATTGAATGTGGTTAACATAGATTGGAGGGACTAACAGGGATCGAGACATGAACAGAGGATAATCAGTGAGTATCGACATATAATTAACAGAAGTAAGAAGCTCTGTTGTCCTATTGTATATTAGGAAGGACATAGGTAACATTAAATACTCTACATTTCAGAAAGATAAAATGAGGAATTTTGAACATTTTTTTTCCACAAAGAAATGATAAATGTTTGAAGAGATAGATTTCTTTACTTTAATTTTTAATATTATAAAGTGTATATAAGTAATGGAACATTGCCTATTGTCCCATTAATATGTACACTTTTTATATTTAGGTATCAGTTCCAACATACATTTCCCACAAAGAAGATAAGTGAAAATTGCTAAAGTACATAAAAGCAAGGACTTAAAACTTTTCAAATTTATAACAATGTTAGAGAAATTTAAATTTTGATTGTAATAAAGAAGCATAGTCCAGCTGAAGAAAGACATGAGGATAAAAGTGTAGAAATGAAAGTGAATGTAAGATCAAAATATATGTTATGTATTTAGTATGTTCATTTATCACTTTTCTTCCTAGGAATAAGTCTCAATAACACACATGAAAATATATTAATTATAGGAGTGTTTTTAAGTGAGCAAGTGGATTTCCTTTTTCTTAAATATTATGCAAATAGGTTAGGAAATAAAATATAAAGACCAAATGCTTAAGACAAAATTCATATACAATCAATTAAAATGCTTTTAAGTATTGTCAATATTTCAGAAAAGCTAAAAATGTTTATACCTTTTTAATTCCCAGGTACTACAGTTTCATATTGAGATGTTTTCCTTTGTGCAAGGTATTTTTTAGCTGTTTTTTCTTAATTTTCAAAAAGTCATCCAGAAAGAGTAGTTTATAACTTATTTTCTCATTAGGGCCTATGCAACTTTTATTGTTGCATTTGTTTTTTCTTTAAAAAATGGACATATTCCTGTCATACTAGTGATATTGCCAGGGTAGAGTATAAATATATTTATAGGAAAAAATCATGTTAACTATATAAGCTGTTGTATCAAGAATACCCAGTAGGCATTCAGATTCAAATTCTGCAATATTTTCAATAACAAGCCATCTCAATGGTACATATCCATGAATAATATTAGCCAGGTCTCAGTATAACTTTAGAAAACTTGTTTGGAAAGAACTAGTTATCAGAATGGTAAGATTTAAGTATAATTTGAATTACCATGTTCATATTCCATTTGCATTCTGCCAAAGTCTGTCAATCTGTTTGTAGTTTTAAATACATAATGAGTATTTGGAAAATATTTGGATGTTGAAAAAAACACACTATCATATTTAGAACTTTAGATTGCATTTCCATTTTTTAGTTTTTCTAGGTGGCTTAAGAGGTACTAATTTTTGAAAAACTATCAATATGTTTAACCTAGATCTAACACATTTTTTTCTTATCTCCTTTGCCTGTCATGTTGTAAATTTTAGACTCTACAGAATGCTACTGTATCAGAAACTTGCAAATCTATGTAGTTTTGGTCATGGTCATTTTTATATTGCCATCAACGAATTGTCATAAAGACAATTTAGGAACGTTTTCTGTTTATTAAATATATAAATATTGTAAGTAAAAGTGATTACATGTGTTGAGGCTTGGTCTCTGAACTCAGACTAATGTTGAAGCTGTACTCAGGACTTTAGCATATTCGCCCTCAAAGAATTAATGTCTGTTCGAAGTACTGCCATCAAATTATGTGGGGATTCAGGCGTGAAGGTTTTGAAGGCACGCTATTTGGTTAATTGTACTGAATATGCTCTCTTAATGTCTGTTATTTCCTCAAAATTATTCCTTTTCCATCAGTCGTCCCATCTTTCCATTTCATTTGAAATAACCTCACTTATTTTCTAGTGCAATTTAATTGTTATTTTATTTCTATGTTCCCAATTTTATAATACTGAAATCAGGTAGCTATCACCTATTTCTTCCTTATCCATGTACATTGAGGATTTTGTATAAAACATCTTTGCAAACATCTAATCTGTTCAATGATTAAGAATACACTGGCAACTGCTGTTTAGGTCCTGGATGTGAAGGGAACTCTATGATTTCTCTTTACCTTCTCCCCAATTTAGTTTTCAATCTGTCTTCTAAATAAAGCAAGAGTTCATCTCCTTTCAAACATAAAAGGCTATATCTTTAATTCAACTACAATAAATTTTCTGAATATAAAGACCATTAGTAAGAGAAAGATATTAAAATATCTCAAGGCAATTTTGTTACCCTTGTGAAATGAAGGCCCAGATAAGATAAGACAAACGATGTATACTCAGTAAAAAAAGGGAACAAAATATTAAGAAAAAATGTTAATAAATACATTTAAAAAATATAAAGCTTCTCATTTGAAAAGAGATTGGAAGTTCTCATCTATCCTCTTAACAAGTGAAAAAATGAGAAAAACTGAAATTTCAACAACTTTTCTTAGAATGGGCAATCATTAAAATCAGTCATGTATCCAAAAAACAAAGAATCATTGTGAGAAAACTCATATACCACAGAGACTCTGGAACTGTCAGTCTGGAGATTTAAAATAAATTTGATTAATATTACAGATTCTTATAAAACAAGTGGGCTGTATAAGAACATATTTTCAATGTGTATATGATCAAGTGGCAAGTGCTGGAAGTAAAAAACACTTTTATGGAAGTGAATGCTTTCTTTGACAGAATAATCAGTAAATTGGATATGACAGAGCAAAGAATATTTTGAGGATGCCCTGACAGTGACTTTCAAACTGAAAAGTAAAGAAAAGAAATTTTAACTTCTAAAATTATCAGAAAATTACAAGACATATGACATATAGACAATGAAATCATCAGAAATAGGAGTAAAAGAGGAAGAAACAGAAGAAATATTTGAATTAATAATAAGAATTTTTCAAAAATAATTACAGACAACAAAATCAGAAAATGCTACTTAGTATAAATACCAAGATATTTGTATCTGTGTTTATCATATTCAACCTAAAAAATATAAAAATAAAATTTTGAAACTAGCCAGAGGATGAAGAACATCTTTTCTACAGAAGAAGGTGGCTAAAAATTGTATCAGTTTTCTCTTAGGAATCCAAAGGAAAGAAAGATGAAGAAAAATATTTAAAGTGTTAGAATATTTTACTAGCATTGAATTGTTTTCCATAAAATTGTCCTTCAAAAATGTAAGAGCAAAGGTTTTGGGTTCTAGTCTGGTAGGTAAAGGCCTTGGAAGTCATCAGTCTCATCCTGAAGACATAAAACAATATGAACACAATTCTTACTAGATTCATCAGAAAATTGTGGTACAGAGAAAATCATTGCTTACAAATGTGGAGAAGCACACTGGTGCAAGTAGAAAAATCACAGCTTATTAGAGAAGAAGACTAAGAGCATTACTAGAGTCAGCACTATTTACATCTTAGCAAGGTTTCATTAAAAATAAATTTGCAAATCGTATAAAAATATAAAGCATACACAATGAAGACAAAATAAGCATCAAGACAGATTCCACGCTATTAAAAATAGCTAGTTATATAACTGCATCTTCAACAGCCTAATGAAATTAGTTGAACACCATAGTCCTGAAAAGAAAAACATATAGACAGTGGCTATTTTGTCACAACAAAAATATAATTAAAATTGTGAAAAAACTAAATTAATAAAAGGCTATATGTGCCTTATTCAATATCATCTTTTAAAATCTTGAGACAATAAGTGATTTTTCTAGCAAAATGTAAGCTCTCAAGTCTACAATTATGTAGATATTTGAACAAACAAAAACAAATATTCCAAAGTTATTTAATTACCTACCGTTAAACAAATTAATCAGTCTCATCTTATATAACATCTTGGTTAAAATAAGTCACATCATTCTGAAGTAATGTAAATATTTTTGAATGAAAAGCATGAGTGAAACAACTATTAATTTCTTAATGGTAGAACTTAATTAAAACAACACAAACTGAATAACAGAAAAAAAATAACAGTGAAATACAGTGAAACCTTGGATCGCAAGTAAATTGTTCTGAGTGTTGCAGAAGATAAGCAAACATTTCTAATAAATTTTAATTTGACAAATGAGAGATGTCTTGCAATTTGAATAATGCCTCATAATGTTACAGGATCACACTGAGCCAATGGTTCTGTGCTGTCTCTGTCTCTGTCTCTCTCTGTGGGATTGTGGCAATCATCTTTCAATACCAAGAGATGATGGAGGAGATTTAGGGTACAAAGGAGGAGGAGAAAAAGACCAAGGAGTAACTGACATCAAATGAAATTAGGGAGATGAGTAAAATGTGGAAAACTGCAAGATTTTGTAGAAAACCATGACCCAAATAAGGCTGTAGCACTGCGAGTGATGAATTTGTTTAATGACAATGCAACATCACATTTCCATGAAATTCTAAAAAGGAAAAAGCATGTGTCATAGGATAGGTTTCTTGTTAAAGTTGCACAAAAAGGTTTTCATTGAGTCAATAGGTAGCAGTGATTTTGTTAATGATAGTGAAAGTGGTCCTATACTGTAATTCTCTTCTCTTGTTTTTCATGCTAGCCATGAAGATTTTCAAAGTTAAGTGCAGGTTAATTTATTTTTCATTATAGTTTGTATTTTCTTTATTATTTTGTATTATAGTATTGGAATCATTTTCATATGAATATTTTTGAGTTGTAGGATGAATTACCTGTGTTTCTATTTTTTCTTATGAGGAAATTCACTTTGATATAGAAGTGCTTTGGATTACAAGTGTGTTTCTAGAATGAATTATGCTGGCAAACCAAGGATTTCCCATATATAGGATTTTCAAAAAAGAGAAAGGATGTATTTTATTGTAAAGGTCCTGTGTTCAATACCCAGTACCACACATAAAAAGAGACACCTTTATCATATACTATTCCGATATGCATAAATTTATATTAACATGGCTCAGTTAAATAGCACAACACCTAGTAGAAGTTATACTTACTGTGGTATATCAACTGTATTTGCATAGTAGATACTTAGCATACAGGCTGCACATGAGTAACAGATGTAGGTCATGGATAGTGATATACCATATCATTTCCATCAGCGTCTGACACTATTCATCAGTTATTCAACATTCATCCAAAAGCAATGTACATAATGATAATTTCCTATATTCCAGCGATAAAACCTGGCAAAATTTTGCAGAAACACATGGATAATCAAACAATAACTGGACGGTAAAGATGAAACTGCAGCAAACAATAATAAGAATAAAAATTAAATGTCATATTTTAAAAATTAATAACTCTTTATAAAGAATGAGTTTAAGCAGTCATGCTGATATATCTTTTTTAATCTCAGTCTGAACATTCTGATAATTGAATTAGTACTTTTCTAATGCTAATCACTTTCCCAAGATAATTTAGATTTTTTTTCTTTAGAAGCAAAATATCTCTGACAAGTCAAAAACATCTTGGCATTGGCAGTAATATATAGA
>RJWT010010116.1:0-24514 GCA_004365215.1 Cuniculus paca | reverse complement strand
TTTCCAAGAAGGCGTTATTTCCCAAACTTATTAGACAATGAATAGTTTTAAGGAAGATACTTTCCTTTTCTTTGAGCATACTTTGGGAAACTCAGCTCTAGATTTACCTTCACATTGAGTTTTGTCTAGTTAAGGCAATCCAAAATGAACCTCAGTTACACCATCTGAACTCATATCTAATGGTTAAAATAGCACAAAAAGAAAGTCAAATGAGAAAGAAAGTCAAGCGTAGGAGCCTTCTTTGTTAAATCGGTTCCAAGAACGAAGCAAAAAGATCATAACATTTTAAAAGCCATTTTCCTGGGGCTCCAAGGAAGTATAATCAGCAGAATTATCATAGGCAGTTCTACAGATCATTAAATCTGGTTTATTTGTCTTTACAAAAAGAAAAGAAAAAGGTCTCACAGCAGATGGGCACTCAGCCACTAAAAGTCAGAGAGCTAATGTAAACAAGTTACTGGCTTTGAACTTGTTTAATAATACATGGGAGGGGCCAGTGTTAATTCCAGATGTGGATTTATAGAATTGCTTTTAGACAAAACTCACAGATACAAGCATAATGCTTGGCTTGTATTGAACATATCAACTCCACCTTTCCCCTCTCCTACCCCTACTTGTTAATGCTGAATGATTTTATTTCTGTATCTCAGGACACTTGCATCTGTGAAATCTGGGGTATCATTGCATACTGATACCCCCACAGGAAAGAAGATTGCAGAGGCTTCTCAGTGATGTTCTCTTTCCTCCTTCTTCTACCATTTTCTCTCCCTCTAGAAGCTGAACCAGAAGTTGACAACCTTCTGGTTTCAGATGCCACCCCAGATGGTTTCCGTCTGTCCTGGACAGCTGATGAAGGGATGTTCGACAGTTTTCTTCTCAAAATCAGAGATACCAAAAAGCAGTCTGAACCACAGGAAATAATCCTTCCTTCCCCTGAACGTACCAGAGACATAAAAAATCTCAGAGAGGCCACTGAATATGAAATTGAACTCTATGGAATACGCAGTGGAAGGCGATCCCAGCCAATCAGTGCCATAGCAACAACAGGTACTGTAAACAAACAGGAGAGAACACAGAAGTGTGCTGACTTGGGGCACTTCTTACAGGACTGGGTAATCACAGGCACTTTGGACATACACAGGCCTGCATTCAGATTACAGACCATGTTATCTTGGTCAATGTGCTAAGTCTTTACATAAAAAAGCATGATGCCATTCACATAATAAGACTGCCAGGCTTCACTGAATAACTCCTGTAAAAAGCCCACAGTAGAGGGCCTGGCCCATAGCGAGGGCTCTGTAGGTTAGAGCTGGTCACATGCTGTCTGCTGCATCATCCTCATTACCAGTGTCCCATTTGTCTTTTGAATTCCAAGGACTCTTCTTACCTATTGCCTGATGGTGTTTTGTCCAGTGATAACAGTTTCTGGGTTCTTTGGCCAAACCTTTGGGTCACTGTACATGAAGGGCAATGGAGAAGTTGCACCTGTACTTATAAGGATTAATATTTATAAAATGTCCCATGTGAATAAATAGTACTGTGATCAGCAAGGAAGGCAAAGCAAGCTGGCCAAGCTGACAGGATACTCATGAGCTCTCTTGGAGACTTCTGATCACCCTAAAGGCATCTACTGTGGGAAATAAAACCTTTCCCATATGAGCTAAGTCAAGAGGGGAAAGAAGATGGTTAACACATGACTCATAATTCTAAATCTAATATGACTCCTTAGAGAAAAAAAGGACCCACAGGAGATGGGTAAATACTTTCAGGAAAAAGAGAGATGCAGAAACGGCACCCACAGGGACAGCTTCTTCAAAGAGAAACCAGACAGGGAAAAATCACAGAGGGGTAAAAAGAGACCTGAGAAATACTGTCCATCAGCCTTTTCTGTTTGTGCCTGAAGAATTTTATGCCCATAAAGGTGATACAACTTGCCCAAGATCACATAGATAGATTTGGAGTAGAATCCAAATGAGCACATATTTTATCCCTGATAAATATAAGCAAAGAGGACAGATGACCAACATCTGCACACATGGGCCATCTCAGGCAGACATAAAGGAGACATTAGCCAAAACTCCCTAATCTTTGGGTAAAGATGCATTTTTATTATGTTAAGTTTCAGGACCTAATAAGCTCCAAGATACACCCCCACAGACATTGTATTCACCATTTGTGGATATAGAGAAAGTGCTGGAATCCAGGCAGCAACCTAGTGACAAGGAAAACCCTGCTCCTTATGCACACAGCCTCCTCATTCCAGGCTGCAAATCTGAATCTCCTCCTCCAATGGCTGCCCATAAAACAACTCCAGATCAGAGACAGAGCCTGATTTTGACCTCAGTTTATAAACACTGCTCTTTAAAGTTCACTTCTGATCCCTAATTTTGTTTCACTGATTTTTTTTTCTCTAGAAATCCTCTAGTTCTAAAACAAAAAAGAGAATGAATAATCATGAGCTGCTTGCTTTGTTTTGTTTTTAAGAACAAAAGAAAAAGCACAGCCTGCTCTTTGGCAAGGACCTCTCTTAGATCCCCCTCTCTGGGTCCTTTGAGTTCACAGCCAAAGAAAAGAGAATGTGCATGCGCGCGCATGTGTGTGTGTGCACATAGATGAGTGTGCTGCCATGTTTGTGTACATTTGTGTGCCCATGAGCATCTGCATTTCTGTGATCCTGGGCTGGGACAGGGTAGGAAAAATGCTATGACACAGCAGACACCTAGCACACACTGTCATCTCATCAGCTCTATACTTTCCTTTGTGTTTGTGCATCCTTTCACCTATCCTCTCCCACCTCTCCCACACCACTGTTAACCCAGCTATGTGATGCTCTGTCTCTGCTTTCTGATAAAGAGCTGCTGCAAATCCTTTAAAAGCATTTGTCTCAAGCACAACCTGCCCACGCTGAATGCCCAGAGCAGCGGGGAGAAGAAGTATCCTAGTGGTCTCTGGGAAAACTGTTGGCATTGAATATGTCCCTATCCCTCTGGCCAGCTCTTAAACAATTGTCTTTTCTTCTCTGGACCTCAATTCTCTCATCTGGAAAACAGAATTTAACTCAAGATCAGCCATGAGGTTGAAATAAGATCATGCATGTCAAATGTCTAACAGAATATCCCTGTCCATTACAACAATATTAGCTATTATTAGGTGTGTGGTATTAATGTAAATTTTGTTTTTAATGGGCTACATGGTCCAATATTCAGAAGTTATAAAGGATGTACACTGGAGTCTCTATTCAGCTGTGTTGCAGTACCCAGTGATTCTAACTAGAAGCAATTAACATTGCCACTTCTTGTCCCTCCAGAAAAAGACGAAATTCAACCTTAGTTTAATTCATGTTTTACCCTTTTTTGAAGAACACAATGTTCAGTGTATTCTCATTCTTTCATCTTTTTCTGTGTGCATGTGTATGCATGTGTGTTCTACTTGTTAATAGCACTTGGAGACAATCCCACACTTTATTTATGTAGCCATCTTCCTACTGATGGGCACTCAGGCTATTACTTTCATTATCCCATGGTCAGCTCCTGTGCTTGCAATGACTTCTTCTGCCTCTATGGCTGGACCCACATTTTTGCAATAGTCTTGGTCTCCCTTAAAGAGATGCCCCTTTCTCCTGTACAAAGTTAAATGCCAACCGACCTCTAAGCACCATCTTGAGGGTTCCAGAGTCTGCAGAAAGTAAGAAAGAAATCCCAGCAAATGGGTAAGATGACCTTGCCATTCTCTTCTGAAGCCATCGCTTCTTGGCTTCTCTTCTGAAGCTCTCTCTTCACTCACAGAGGGTGCTCCAAGTGAGGACCCAGAAATGATCCTCTATCCTGTCCTCATGCCCACCCCACACGTACATCCCTGGAACTCACTTCCATCCCTAAGGCCAGTAGGGTAGTCAGTACCTCTTCTCCCAGATCCCAGAACGTGCCTGCTCTCCTACTCTGCCCACTCTCTCAACTCTCAGTTCTGATCCAGTTCAGGTGAACCTGAAGCCACTCACCAGAGTCACATTTACATTGTCCTGGGCCTAGGCCAGTGAGTCTGAAGAAACAGCTGCATGGCAATCTTCCCTTTCATATGACCCAGGCTTTTAGTGCCCAGCATGGCCAACTCAGACTCATACCTTCCTCCAGGTACCATAAAGATGATGCCACCAATTACAGAGCACATACTTTGTACCACATGCAGCCACTGACCTCCTTGAATCTCCAAAACACAGGCAGATGAAGGGGATGCCACATTAAGCCCATTTAACAGATGTGAAAACTGAGACCCAGGAGGTTGAAGCATTTGTAGATAGTAATACCAGAATGTAAGTCACACCCAGGTTAATTCAACCCCAAAATTCCTGCTTTAAACCATATGGCATGCAGCAGTCATCCCCTTAATTCAGCACAGGAACTAACATATATTAGATGTTTAATAAAACTATGTCAGAACGAGAAGTTTTTTTTAAAAATTGTCAATTACCTCATAACGAAAACGTTTGCTATAGATTTGGGGTGGAAAATTTATGCAGAGAAGATAGAAACCCTTTTTAGTCTTCTTGAAAGGTTTTAGCAATTCCGGATTTTCCCTAGTGGAAGGTTAAAAAAAACAGAATCCTTTGAAAAGAGAGACAACAAATATTGCCTTGGTCTCCCCAACTTTTCAATACCTGTGATTCAGTTCTTTCCACTGCCATCTGCTGTAGGGCAGGAAACTTACAGGCCCCTTTGGGCAAAAGGAAACAGACTAGAATCACCTGGGAAGCTCTGTGGCCCAAAAACATCGTGCCTGTTGTTGCTGGATTTCCACCACAGCTATGCTGTTTCTTTAGGTTCTGCAGAGCCATTTTGCTACTTCCACTTTTACCATACAGATCCCTGAAGTGGATGTTGGATGGAGCCATTAGTTTTTATGATATGGAAGACAGGGCAGTTACTATTGCCATCTTATAAGAAAATTGGGGACTGGAGAAGAAAGACACAACTTCTAAAATGTGCCTAGTCCTACACCAGCAAGATTTCCAGCCCGAGCAAAAGTCAGAGTGAACCAGGCAGGCAGAGGGGGATCCTATTGGCCTGAGTTTATGGACTTCATGGAGGTTTTTGCTCATCTGGAGTCAACTAGATCTTTCCAAAGTATATCTTAAAATCCTGAGTGACCTACAGAACAAAGGGCCACATGGGAAAGAAAATAAAGAAAAAGAGCATTTGCATTTACTGAATTCTAACTGTGTGCCAGATGCCATGCTAGGGGTTTCAATTCCATTATCTCTGCTAATCCTCAAAACATTCCTGTGGGTGCATACTGCTGTTTCCCCAGTGGACAGATGAAGCAACTGAAGTTCACGGAAGTGAAGAGACTTGCCCCAGGCCACCCAGTCTACCAGCAGGATCTCGAACCATCAAGATCTTGCAGGCTCCTGAGACCTTGTGGTTTCCAGAGCTTTCCATAGACAAAAGGAAAAAAAAAAACAGGCAGTCTCAGAGTATGGGAGTGGTTCACAGGTCAAAGAAGAAATCTGTAGGAGGAGATAGATGTCTTGGATGATAGAAAAAGACACAAGTGGGTCGGAAAGAAAAAAGCACTGTCCCCAAACTTCTGTGGGTTTCCTAATTTAATGACCGATGTAGGTTGAAGAAAGGCGAAGATGAGGAAATGAGCTCTCCTAGAGCCTGGAAATAGTTTCCTGAATTCCCTGCCTAAACATAGTTGGCTGAAGTGTGTAAAAACCTGAGCCAAAACATACACAGAAAAAAAACAGAGGAAATTGACTTGGGGTAGGCAACATCAGGAGCAGAATGTTCTCACTGGGCATGAGCCAGTGTCCAGTGGGGGTTAATGTTGGTGATGGTCTTTGGTTGCTTCCTGGCTGTGGACCTCATTTCAGTCCCAGCAGTGGGTTGTCAAAATATGTGTCTGTGTGTGCATTATTTCCATGAGCCCAGTATGTGTGTGGCTCAGCTACCCAGCCCTGTGACATAGAAAGGTCACATCACAAGAGTGTTGGTTGAAGAACAAGTCTCACCTGGGTCTTCTATTCAAGGGCTACAAACACATTTTCTTCTCAGAAGATTTCATGTGAGGATTACACCTTGTATATTGAATATTATCTATGCAGTTGTCACATCTTTGCATTATTTAACAAAAGAAACTAGAATGCAAATATTTGAAAAAGTGCTCAAATCAAAATCAAAATAAAAAAGGAACACCTTCAGATTTGTGAAACCACTCTCCCTTGCTTCCTTGGAAACCAACCAAGATGCTAACACTCCCCTTGGTGGAACCAAATGACTGCATGACAGCCCTGGGTCCATACCTGGAACAAAAGGGTGATTGTTTCTAGCAAGTCACACCTTGGTCACAGGTCGCATCTTCTCCATTTTAAAGGCTTGGCTCAGACGTCAGCTCTAGGCACTAAATTTTCTTGAATGAAGGATTCAGGAAAAACCATTGATGGAAAAGATAGTTAACCATATCTGGGTTTCTCTTGTTTTCTCCTTGACAGCCATGGGATCTCCAAAGGAGCTCATCTTCTCAGACATCACTGAGAACACAGCCACTGTCAGCTGGAAGGCACCCACTGCCCAGGTGGAGAGCTTCCGGGTTACCTATGTGCCGATGAGTGGAGGTAAGGGACTCATGGGTTGTAGACTGGAGGGAGAGATCATGGAGGGTTTGATCATGGAGTGAAAGAGACCATGATTATCTCCAAACACTGTGGTGAAGTAAAAGCCACTTCCTTAATTTTGAGGCCATCTGAAGAGATCTTATTTGTAAAATCCATAACATCCTTGAAAGAACCATCCTTGGAAAGGGACATTTTCTGAAGGTCCTTTCCAGACTTGAAATTCTAAAATTCTATGAGAAATTCATCCCTACTATTTTGGGGGCTTTTTAAGAACACAATTACAGAAGATTTTTTGTATAGTGTCCTTTTCTCCCTGATCACACAGATCTTAAAAGTTATTCTTTGCTGTGTATGAGATTTTGATCCCAGAAACCAAAATCTGTCTGTCTCATTATGAAAGGGGGAGTTGGAACCTTAGCAGTGTTGTGAATTCTAGTTCAGAACAAAGGGCTGTGATAGAGATCTCAGTGAAATCCGCCTAAAGACATTCTAGCAAGGAATAAGGTTTGTCACTTGAGGTGTGTAGAGAGGATAGTTGGTGACAGAATGCTGATGCAGCTCCTGGAGAGTGTGACCAATGGAGGCACCAGCTCTTCACCACCCCCAAAATTCTAAGATAAGTAAATTCTGAATTTGCTGAAAAAAATATAAAGGCAACAAACGACTATGATCGTCTTTTTACTAGAAGTAGCATTTCTGCTAGCAAGAAAGTCTGCACGACCCTAAACGAAGATCATGGATAAGTAGTGGAGATGCACATTACATAGTGAGCTTTCCATATACTCTGTGGGGAAAAAATAATAAAGAAAATAAAATTTGTGCAACATGCCAGCTCTCTACTGAACGGAAACTTGCCATTTTTAGTACGTTGTGATTTCATTTTTTTTCCTCTCCTGGCTTGGTTTTTGGCATCCGCACCAACGGAAAAAGCATTATACAAAAAGTAAGGCCTTTTCCCTCATGCCAGAGGGTGGGATAAAATGAGAAAAAGTCAAGGAAATAGTATCAGACCAAGATGTAATTTCATTTCTAAGTGGGACACACCCATCCTTGAGGCCCTGTAAACAAGCACTGATGAGGTTTGCCATCGCTGACCATGCCTGCTGTGTGTTCCAGGGACGCCCTCCATGGTGACAGTAGACGGGACCACAACGGAGGCCAGGCTGGTGCAGCTCATCCCTGGGGTGGAGTACCTTGTCAGCGTCATCGCCATGAAGGGCTTCGAAGAAAGCGAACCGGTGTCAGGGTCACTCACCACAGGTGCATTGAGTTGGGGCCTGGTTTTTTAGCGATCCCTCGCTCGTGCAATTTTATTTCTCATTGTCATCAGCAGCGGGGAGAAAAGTTTATTTATGAAATCCTAGTGGAAAGTGAATTGCATTTCAAGTGCCAACATGTTTCATTGGAGCCCATTCCTGGTCTCAGATGAGCTGAGGGACCTTAACCTTCTTAACTTCCTAGGGTCTCTACTTCCTGGACTACTGTGGGAATCTAATAACTTCGAATGAGTCTAATACTTTGAATGACCTGGGTTGAAATCTCAGCTGTGAAACCTACTAGCTTTATCAGCCATCTGATAATTCCTCCACATTCAGCTTCATTCTCTGTGAAATGAGTACAATTCTCCTTCCCTCACAGAGTGTCATAAGAATCTATAAATGTGAGTGGTTGTACAAGTTCACCTGCGACCTCTTCCCTTCCTCCAGTGCCTGGAACCACTGGGAGGAACTTTCCAAGCAGGTGCTTCACACAGACCTACGATGCTGACATTTATTCAGTAGCTACTCTCTGCAGTACATTCCAGACACTGCTGCAACACTATCTATACGAATCCCT
The DNA here is from genome assembly GCA_004365215.1 of Cuniculus paca. Lineage (NCBI taxonomy): Eukaryota > Metazoa > Chordata > Mammalia > Rodentia > Cuniculidae > Cuniculus > Cuniculus paca. Next base: position 16,065 of record RJWT010010116.1, on the reverse strand, counting down.
GTAATTACTCTGACTCCCATTTTATAGAGGAAACAACTGAGATTTGGGGCCATTACTAAGCTACATCATTAGTATTTGCATAATGTTGGAACCAAACAGGAGCACAGGTCATTCTGCCTGCAGCCCCTGTGTTCTTCTCAAATAGTGATTTCCCTATTGAAACCTGACTTGCTCAGTAGGCTGTGAAGGGAGCAAATAATGAATCTCATTGAAGGGGAATAAAGTGGAAAATTTCTCTTTGGACAGCTATGTCTCTAAACAATTTATCCTTTGAGATATGAGCAATTATCCAGTCCAACCCATTAAAGGTCCAAAGAATGGACCTCGTAGGAAATGTTAAAAATATCCTAATTGCCTAAAAGAGTTGATAATACACAATTAAAATGTCCCATCTTAACCCAGAGTCCTGTCCACCCTACCACACAGACCTTTATTCTTCTAAAGAAGTCTTTCACTCATGGATTCTCCATGGCTACAGATCACAAAAGCTGGGTGTGTTCCTTCCCAAGTCCCCACTGCCATCTCCAGTTAAAGTGGATTCTGTGCCTATGTGATGAAATGGGAAGGAACTCACTGCAGACAATGGGACCTCCCAAAATATTCCGCCCCACCCTGACTCTCAAGCCAGTTATTTCATCTTCTGAGGCTCAGGTCCCTCAACTATAACATGAGCTGGTGACTGCTGCTATGGGATAATTGAATAGAGTGCTAAAGCAGGGGGGAAGTAGCCATATTCAGGTTGGCTTCCAAGAAAGGGACACTGGGAATTGAAAGTGCCCCGTTGGGAGAGGACAGAGATATATACCCTTTTCAGTATCCTTTCTCAGCACACATTATTAGAAAATCACACTTAAGACTCCAAATAACTTTAAGAGACATATTAATAATGACTTAATTCCTGAGAGCTTTCCCTAGCATATCATACACACACCATCCAGTTAATTCCTATTGCAGTCTCACTTTGACAACTGAAAAAAGTGAGGTCAAAGGAAGGGAAGTGACCTTTCTGAGGGTACAGAGGCACTAGGCAAGGAAGCTACAGCAGAACGCATGACCACTGGCCTCTGGAGCCTGGCTCCAGTTACCTGCAAGACATCTAACCAGAGAGATCGCTAAAGCTCCAAACAACCTTGGGCAACTCTGCAAGGCTCCTCTGTCTGTGAAGTTTCTTCCACGGTAAAGCAGGGTATGAACTCTGATGATACTCTCTCACATGTTCAGAGCTTTACACAGCACGTTTCCATCCATCATATGTGCAAATCAAAATAACACTGAGGAAAATGCAGGCAGAGTCATCATCTCCATTTTAGAGGTGAGGAAATAGAGACCCAAAGAAACCCAGTCAACAAGGGAAAGACTCATGGACTCAAAGCCAGGTTCAGGACTCAGAACCATCCCAGACACCTGACAGTGTGAACTAACATCAGGAGTGTAGATGGCAGAGCAGCTCTGGTCTGATGACCTTCCCTATCATGACCAGCCCCTCTCCCACCATCTTTCTTTTCAGCTCTGGACGGCCCATCCAGCCTGGTGACAGCCAACATCACTGACTCTGAAGCCTTGGCCATGTGGCAGCCAGCCATAGCCCCTGTGGACAGTTACATCATCTCCTACACAGGGGAGAGAGGTAGGATCTAGCCCAACACTCTTCACTCCAAGGGATGTAGGTCTCACTGCTGACTTTTTCCATTCTCCCTTGTCCATGCCATATTTGGATACAGGAGACAAAAATGCATGGGAAGGTAGGAAGGCCAGCAACGTCCCTGTGAGTCTCACTTGCAACCTTAACAGAGTATGGCAGGCTATGCAAAAAACAAGCGGCATATCTCTCACCCCTGCATGTTTTCCTAGCCCTTTCCTCCTGTCCTGCTAGTCTCACTGCCTGGCAGCATGAAATTCCCTCGCTAGGAAGCAATTCTCATAAAGGAGTCTGGAATCTAAAATCTTAAATGGTATCAGGTGGAACTGGGGGTGCTGGCTCCTCAGAAGCCACAGGAGAGACCAGTGGAAGCGAATTTCATTGAAAAAATCTGAAAGTGTTTTTCTTTGTTTTTGCAACCACCTGTGTTCATTTACCCAGTTGGCAGATTAAATACTTGCTTTGAGCACCTGCCAGCCATGGGCACAGGAAAGTAAGACCCAATGCAAACAAGACAGAGGAGAAAAGAGAGAGTGCTTTTCAATGAACCTATCCATAATGTTGTAATGAGCTACTATGGAAAGAATTTTCCTGTTTTAATTTCCAAGAATATATAGGTCTTGTGTTTTATGGCTCCATCTTGTTTTTGTTTCAATGATAATATGAGATGGCATCGTAGTCTTTTCCTAGAGCCTCTGAAAGTTTTAATTGAGTCTTGGTATGGACCTGAGAGAGGTCTTTGTAAGGACAGAGTCAAGATGGGGTCAGGATAGGGAAATTTTGACTAATTCTTTTTTACACTTTATTTCTCATCCCTATGAGGAAACTCTTCTGAGACAGGGAAGGCAATGTTGCCTGAAATAAATCAGGATACAGTTCATGATTATCAGGGAAATTGTGGACTCAAGACTAAGGAAAGGTATGGGCCAGAAAGGAGGAAGGGAGCTCACAGATGATGAGATCAGGTAACCAATTGTGTCAGTCAGCTTTCCATTGCTGTGACAAAATACCCAAAAATCAAATTAAATAGAGAAAGGTTTGTTTTGGCTCAGAAATTTCAATCTGTGGCCACCTGGTTGCATCACTTTGTGTTTTGGGCAGTGAAGAACATCTTGATGAGGAGCACATGGTGAAGCAGAGCTGCTCACCTCATGGTGGCCAGGAAGCAGAGAGAGAGAGAGAGATCGGGAGCCAGCATCCTAATATCCTAAGAACACACCCCAGTGATTAGCCCTGACTACTTCCTCCAACTAGGCCCCACCTTAGAGTTTCTACCACTCCCAGGAGTGCCATTCGCTAGGTGCAAACCCTTCCATACACAAGCTTTGGGGGCAACATTTAAGATCCAGACCATCACACCAACTCGTTTCAATTTTCTAGACCTTTCCAGGTTTAGTGCTAAAAGTTCTACACTTGTGAAGCCATTCTGTCCTTGAAAAACCAGGATGGTTTGTCTCCTGTGATTAGAAAGTAAACACATTCACCACAGCATGGTGGTTTGGTTTCTACCATTGAACATGACTGCTCTCAGTGTGCCCAAGAGGCTGCACCAGATTCTGGGGAATCTATCATTATTGTGACCCCACAGCCTTAAGGATTTTGTGATCCTTGATTTGACAATATATGGTGATTTATGAAAGATGCATACATGAAAAGGAGGAGGAAAAACAGTGTAAGACAAATTAAATTTAGGAAGCCTGAGGCTTGAGGGTGTTACCTGCAACCCTCCTCTAGATCAGTACTTTGTCTCAATAACAAAACTGTTTCAGTCAGGACGCCGTGTGGAAAAACATCTACGGACTCCCAGTTCCTCCTCCTTCTGATGCAGTGCCTGGAAAATCCAATCCCACAGGATCAATCTTTTGTGTAAGAGGAGAGAGAGGAGAGCTCTAGAGAGAGAGAGAAAAGGGTCTGAGTCATTTCAGAAATCAAACCTGGTTCTCTGCAGGGTCACTGAAAGTTTGTGTTAGGAGGAGGTGTATGCACTGTTTGCCAAGTCTGCTGATGGCTTGGACAGAAATAGGTAATGACCCTGGCATGTGTATTTCATGTTTAGTACCAGAAATTACACGCACAGTGTCCGGGAACACAGTGGAGTATGCTCTGACTGACCTCGAGCCTGCCACGGAATACACACTGAGAGTCTTTGCGGAGAAAGGACCCCAGAAGAGCTCCACCATCACTACCAGGTTCACAACAGGTACAAAGAGAGAGAGCCACAAGCTGTCCCTGCAGACGCCCACCCATAGCCTGCATCCAAAAGGACAGAAAGGGCAGCCCCTTGCATTGCAATGACATCAGCACCTGCTGAGTCACCAGTGCCTACTCAGTCAGGACCCAAAGAAACACATTTCCTCTTCAACTGAAATGACCTTGTTCTCCCTGCAGATGAGGAAAAGATTTTAAGAGGAGAGATTTTTAAGTAGTAAAGCAGTCCTCATTGGCCCTAACCCCAAAATTTAATGATCCATGTTCCAGGCAGGGAAGTATATTTGAAAAGAAAGATTTTTCAGGCAACTTTTCCTAGATGTCTAGTGGAGTTGTATGCATTGAGATCTTTTTTTACAAATTTCAACAATCAGAGAAATACAGGGGACATCTTCTCTGTGGGGGCGAATGGTGATATTAGCATTCAACTGTCCTCTTATTTATAAACAAGGTGGTTTAGTGATCACCTTGGTAATGATCATCACAGCTGTACCTTCTCCCCAAACTCCACCCAAAGCCAACCAGGACTGTGTTGGACTCATGGAAATCCAACCTTTAGGAAGAGATGAATCATGGAGAATCTGTCTTTAAATATCTGTGTTCAACCTTCTCATCCAAAGACAAGGAAAGTTCTTGCCTAAGATCATACCAGTTGGTGGAAGGGAAGAGACTTGAGCCTACTCCTCTTGATTTTCTCTGTCCTGTGCTTGCTGACTTATTTTATATTGTCTTCTCCAGACTTGGATGCTCCAAGAGATTTGACTGCTACTGAGGTTCAATCAGAAACTGCCCTCCTCACCTGGCAACCTCCCCGGGCATCAGTCACTGGCTACCTCCTGGTTTATGAATCCCTGGATGGTACACTCAAGGTATGCTGAAGTACATAAACAACTCCCCACTGCTGATCGAAACATGTGTGTAACCTTCAAAGGAGGGAAGAATACCCAGTGCTGTCTCTCCAGACCAATGCAGCAGAGTTCAAACAAAAAAGTTAGTAGGGACTGAATGCAGTGCTGAACCTTTTGAGTCATGCACTACAATCTCTCTCATTTTAACCAGCTCCCAGGTCTATAACCAACCAAACTCAAGAACCACTACTTACAAAGCTCAAGGATGTTTTAGGAGCTAGATTCCCTGTTCTTTAATGTTAAATTGAGTAAAGGCCAAGAACTTTCTGAACATTTGGCCTATATATTATTTCACAGATGACATCATTACATGACATATTATAACGTATTTCACCAAGTCTTTACAACAGTCACTGCTAATACTCTTTATGTCCATTGTTAATACTACTTATATTCTCTCCCCCATGAACTTTTTTTTCTTTTACTTTTCAATTTGCAATAACTTTAGACCTTCAGACAAATGAAAAAGGTTTTTGAAAGCTTACCTTCCACACACATTACTGGATTTTTCATTTTGGTTATCTTATCTCATATTTCCAAAGTCTTTTACTTATTCTCTGTACATTCATCTTTTTCTAGCATCTCTCTTATTTGCATTTCATGTATCATTTCCTCTTTATCTGTAAACTATGATACTGGCATTTCATTCTAGAGTGGCATTTTTTCAGTTTCCTTCTTTGTTTTATTGGTTTGGTTCAGCTTTTTTTTTTTTTTTTTTGGTGTGTTCTCCCTTTTTCAAATTAGAGTCTCCAACTAGCATCTATTAGTCCCAGTTTATCCTTTTACACTTCATCCAAGAAAAAAACAGCTGATTGGGAGTGCCAACTGCCCAGCAGGGCTCACCACCTGTGGGATTCATTATAGAGATCAGGCAAGTACCTAGCAATTTTGTTAGGGCATGCCAAACATCAGTATCATAAAGCCAGTATCATACAGCCTCCAACTGTATAGTTTCACTTCATCTTAGGATTCCAGTGTAACACCCAGCTCGATTGCAGCAGTTGAACCCAGTGGATTTGAATTCCAATCCCCTTCTCTATCTTAGCCTCTCCAGTGAATGAACTGTACCAGAAGTGGGGAGATCTTAGAATCTGTTTCCTCCACAAAGCTTTTAAACATACCAAACCTTACTTAGTTTAGCCACACGCCACGAAAGGCATCTTTGATTTTGTACACATCAGTCATGAACTTGATAAACATTAGAAAGCCTGGGGTAGCTCTGCCCACTCTAATTAGTTCGCACTCAGCTCTTGTTATCTGGCCCCTTGAGGGTTACTCTACCACCCACTTTGCATCTACCCAGATTCTATTGACACGAAAAACCTGTCACTGTCTCAGTCCCCTCAGCTTTGTATATTTATATGCTATGACTCTTTATTCTCATTTTAGTAGACATCAGAAGCCAAAAGAGGTAAACAGGCATATCCAATATGTCAAGTTTAAGCAGAAGTGGACACATGTTTCTAGTTACTGTCATGGCCATTCCTGGAGTTGCTATGCAACGGACTAACTCAGTGTGACCTGAAGCAGGTCTCTTGTCTTCTCAGTGTCAGTGCTCAGACATCCCACTTACAGATGTCTATGGTCCCCTCACAGTTAGGCATCTAGGACTGGGTCTGCCTCAGTGAGTCCCATTCCAAGCTATCTTAGTTGCCTAGAAGACAACTGTGCAGCAGCTTGGAAAGCTGATAGGTAACTGTATCCCTGAGTACTGCAGTAAGCCCAGCTTTGTATCTAACAATTGATCTTTCCCTGGAGACCAGACCTGAGCAGAACATAAAGGTCACTGGTACTAAATAGGAACTCATTCTGGTTTATTTTTCTTGCATGTTCCAATCCCAGCTTTAGATTTCTCACTCAAGAGAATCAACCTAGTAGAGAAGAAGCCCATTATAAGGAGTTGGGAGACCAAGATACAAGATCATGCTCTGCCGCCAACCAATTATGGAATGGGAGCAAGTCTCTTAACTTCTCTGAAACTCAGTTCCCCATTAGAAGTCAGGATAACACATGTCTTTTCCAGTTCCCGGGATGCAGGCAACCTTCCAGGGGCCTTCAAACTGACTCCCATCACTGCCTAAACCCAGTCAGCCATGCTTGTGTGCAATAGAGGGCCACTCTGTTTGGTTGAATTCCAATCTCAGACACCAAGGTCACCTGCTAAAAAGAATTGGAAGCAAAGGGGTGGATTTGAAAATAAAGAGGATGTCCTGAAAATGGAAACTCATCCCTTCCTCCTGAAGGCAGTCCAGGGACCAGCCACACAAGTAGAGTGAGTCCCATGCCTGTCTCTACTGATAGGTCTGTTCTGGAAAAGTCACACTGGGTCAACTCAAAACTTTCCCATGCCCCACCCATTGAGGTATTGTAGTCATCTTCTAACTCAAAATGTTTTCCATCTGACCCTGCTTCTTAAACACACAACTGGCCAGGCCCCCTCTTCTCTCCATGATGGCCCAGTTAATTGGGCTGGGGCCTAAGCATTGTGGTATTTTAAAGCTTCCCAAGAGGGCTGTGAGAAAGAACCAGACTTAAGGGCCACTGACTTGACTGGCCACAAAGTCCTTTGCCCCTTGTGCAATTCATCTTGCCACCAACTTAAGTTACTTTTAAAGCAGAGCTGGGTTTATGTTGTCACCTGTTCAAAACCCTTTCAGACCTTCTCATTCCTTGTAATGATAAGCTTCCAGTTTTGCAGTTTGATATATAAGGCCCTTTATAATCTACTCTTTTCCTACCTTTTCCATTGCTCCTCCATCTGAAACCAAGTACACTTAAAGTAGAGTATTGTTTCTTCACCTTACTTTCACTTACTCTGCCCCTTCCAGTCCCAGGGCCTTTGTTTATGATGTATTCTCCCTATCTCTGATAGTCCAGTCATTCACATAGAGCCTGGCTCAGAGTGAGTGCTCTGTGGCTTCTCACTGAATGAACAAATGAATGCATCATCTACATACACCCTGCAAATATCCATGGTCAAACTGCTATGCTTTGTTCTTCTGTTCTTAGGAAGTCATCGTGGGTCCTGACACCACCTCCTACAGCCTGACAGATCTGAGCCCATCCACCCACTACACAGCCAGGATCCAGGCATTGAGTGGCCCACTCAGGAGCAAGCTGATCCAGACTGTCTTCACCACAAGTAAGGAGGTCCAGGAAGCAGCAGGGACTTGAGATCTAACATCATGAAACTGAATCAACCCTCTACTTCCTCTTTGACTTCTATGTTATATTTCCTAAACAAGTCTCTGAAAAGTATCAGTTCCCTGCTACTCTTTGGAACCCTGAGAACTGTGGGTACAGGAAGATGTGGGCATCTTGGTGAAAGAAAAGGAAGATGGGGACGGGGAGGCCCATCTGAATTCAGTCCCCATCTCTGCAACTGACTGAGCAAAGTTCTCTAAGCCTCAGTTTCTTCTTCTCTACAACAGGACTAATTAGTAAGCATCCTTTTCTCACAAGACCCTATTGAGGTCCAATGAGGTCTTGTATTTGAACTCCTAGGAGAGGGTGTGGCCCTTATATTGTCAGGCTCAATGTGTACTCAGTGTCTCTTCCCTTCTCCTTCAGTACCTCAGTGTTTACAGAGCTGTTCTATGTTCAAAATAACAAATGTCCCTCCTACTGAACTGGCACAGTGAACAACGATTACTATGCCTAATTTCCAAGTGGGGAAATGGAGGCTTCCAAAGACTAAATGACACCTGTTCAAAGCTACCCCGAGTCAGAGTTGGACTTGGGTGTTTCAGGGCCTGGGAGCCTCCCCTGCACCCATCACTGGGCATCATCTGTGAGTGATCGATGGGTAGGTTGTTCCTCTGTGTCTATAAGAAGCTGCATCAATTTCTGAGTAGGGGCATCATGGTCTTTGGAGCTGCCTCCTGCCCTTCACATTTTCCCCAACAATCATTCTGACATGACTGCCAAGGAGAGTGCTTGCTTTTCTGCAGATCTTAGGGACCACGAACTACAAGTGTACCCTAAAGATGCTCTCAGGCTAGGGCTGTGAAATAAACAAGAAAACAGCTCATGTAAGTGAAGTACAGTGAGGAGGTGTTGTCAGGTAGGAAAAAAAGAATTTCTATGACTACCAGTTCTCTGGATGCCTGTTAAGTATGACTCCCAAACTGTCCATTTCATAAAGCTTTTAATTTTTGTGTCATTTAATCGTTTGAACATTCCCCAGGGATTCTCATCTTAGCCAAGATCCCCAGGCTCAGAAAAGTCAAATGGCTCCTCCAATGTTACACAGCAAAAAAATGGCAGCCTCAGGACTAGGGCCCTTGTCTTGGAATTCACTGAAGAGCCTGAGATGGATCCATACTTTGGTTTGAAATGTATTTATCTGGGGAACTCAGAGCTCCAAACTTTTGTCACAGTCTCAGAGCATCCTGTACCCCAGTAGAATTGTCTGCTCCACAGAAAGCTGACCACTGGGTACTAGAAATGCAGCCACCACAGCCTGGATGTCCCTGACACTTTACCTTCCCAGCAGCTCCAACTGCCTCCCACCAGAGTAGTTCACAGTGTCCATCAGTGTGAGGAACCAAGTGGGCCCTTTCTGTCATGACTTCTAGGCCACATAGCTTCCCTGCAAAGTGAGTTTCATCCTCATCTTGTCTGGGAGGCAATAGAGACTCAGAGAGGTCACTTTGCTTGCCCGATAGGCATCAAGCCAATGAACAGTTGAACTGCAGTATGAAAACTCTTACCCTGGTCCTCCAGCTCTGAGATTTACTATTTCTCCTTTCCCTGCAGTCGGACTCCTCTACCCATTCCCCAAGGATTGCTCCCAAGCAATGCTGAATGGAGACACGACCTCTGGCCTCTATACCATTTATCTGAACAATAATAAGACCCAGGCTCTGGAAGTCTTCTGTGACATGACCTCTGATGGGGGTGGCTGGATCGTGAGTATCACGATGAATTGCGGAGTTCTCAGACCTGGAGAGTGGGCACACTGGGGGAGAGAGTGGAAATGTCCTCCTCCCTGCACACTGTGACACAGCCATGCATGAGATTTGGCAAGACAGTGCCTGTCATACAGAGGAGCTTCAGAGTGATCCCTTTAAACAGAGAAATGGAAAGAAGGCATGGATTGAAAAATAGCATGAGAAATAATTTTCTTCACATGAACCTCATCTGATCCTCCCCAAACAACTCTGCATAAATGACAGTGATCATCAAACCCGTTAGTTTTTAGCAGTGGCTAAGCCCTTACTGTCTGTCAGCTACTTTCTAAGCGTTTAACAGGAATTGTTTAAACCCCATTACCATATGTGCTGGATGGTAACAAACATTATTTTTAGAGAAATTTTAGGCTCACAGCAAAATTAGTAAGAAAGTACATTTCCCACAGGTCTACTCTGTCCGCACAATGTCCCTCATTATAAGTATCCTACATCAGTGTGATATGTTTGTTAAAACTGAAGAACTGACACTGACACATCATTATCCCCCAAAGTTGGGTAATATTTTCAGTCCCCATTTCTCAAATGAGAACACCATGCATGGTTCAGAGTCACAGAAAGGAGGTGACCTGCCCAAAGTCACAGGGAAAGTGAGTGATGGACAGAGCAAGGCTGGGTGCTCTTTCCCTATTCTGATGTTTCTTCCTGTCAGAAAGAAGCCCTCTCTTTCCTTCAAGCTCAGGTGCATCCAGATGCATTGATTATGTTTGTAGGTGTTCCTGAGACGCAAAAATGGACTCGAGGACTTCTATCGAAACTGGAAAGCCTACACTGCTGGATTTGGGGACCGCAGGGAAGAATTCTGGCTTGGTAATGAGCCCCTGCATGCTTATATCCAAAATGCCCATTTCTTCCTGCTTTGACATTTGTTCTAAGCACAGCAACCTAAAGGGAGAAGAATGGGTTAGAAGGAGAGAAGCTCTGCTACTAGGAGCTCTGGTGATATGCCAGACTATCTAAATCCCAATACGAGAGACTATTTAAAAGGTTTAAGTCACTAAAAATAAAAATCTGAGGGCCAATAACCAACCTTATGCATCAACCTAGCCTTAAGTCGATCACTAAAGCATTCACAAAAGTATACCCCTGGTAATGCTGAATGAGTCCCTCTGGTGCTCCCGCTACTGAGATGGGTCTCTTATAACCATAACCTCTGAGCTTCTGACCATCCCTACAAAGTACAAACTTCCCCTCATGCACATGAGGAAGCAGATCCTTAGAGAGGCTGAGTGGTTTGCCCATGGTGACCTACCCAGTGAGCCACTGAGCTGCAATTTAAAATCTCCCAAATCAACACTGACATGCTATCATCCATGCACCCATGACTCTCACACTTTCTTACAACCTGCCTGCACAGAGCATCGTTCTATGCACATTGCCTGACCCTGGTAATATCCATCCCAATACTGCCTGTTGCTTTACATGTGTAAGGATTTTCAAAACTTAAAGGATGCCTTTGCCCTTATTGTCTCTGAGTTTCATAATGTGGTGGGAGGCTAGAAAGGCAATGATGGTAACCTGATTTTACCTGAGGCTCAGAAACATCATATATTTTGCCTGGTGTTGTACCAGTGGACCACGTTTCCAGTGTGTCTTGGTGATGCATACTCTTTCAAGTGTACTCAGTTGATGCTTTGTACTGGTAGAATAGAAGGTGATGCTCTCAGTCAGTTGGGCTTCCTTTGCAACCACCGCCTATCCTCTGCAGGGCTGGATAACCTCAGCAAAATCACAGCCCAAGGGCAATATGAGCTCCGTGTGGACCTGCAAGACCATGGAGAGACAGCCTATGCCGTTTATGACAAGTTCAGTGTGGGAGATGCCAAGACTCGATACAAGCTAAAGGTGGAAGGGTACAGTGGGACAGCAGGTATGGGACAACCACACCAGACGCCTAGGCACCTCCTTGGTGTTTTCAGCTAATTTCTGCCTTCCTCTCTTCCTTCCTTCCTTCCTTCCTTCCTTCCTTCCTTCCTTCCTTCTTCCCTCTCTCCCTCCCTCTCTCTCTCTCCCTCCCCACTTCCTTCCTTTTTCCATTTACTGAATCAACCAATACTTGGATATATAATAGACAAAATACTACTCCAGAAGAACTATATTGAAAAAGGTTGGGTAAATATTTTGGTCACTGAAATATGGAGGAGGTTGAGAATTGGGCAATCAGGATTGATTTATAACTCCTCATTCAAAAGATACAAGGGGTGATCGAAAAATAGAGTGAATGTTGAAAAAGGTTTTTAAACTTATTACAGTAAAAGACACATTTCCAAGAAGGATAAGAATGTGAGACGAAGTATACAATATTTTGAAGAGGATTAGTAGCCATGTGTCTTTCATTGTAATCATTTTTTTAATTGAAACATTTATGGTATTTTTGACCATCCCACATATGTCTTTCTCATCCATTTTTAGCTAACAGCTGTAGACTGATAGAAAAATGGTTACTCAAAGCTCTCAATCCTCATATAACTCAGTGCTTTGCTACTATGGGTAGAAGACCCTGTGGAGATACTGCTAATGTGTAGATGCTGACACAGGAAGTCCAAGTGGGGCTGAGAATACCTTTCTTATAAGCTCCCTGGTGATATCAATGGCATAGGTGTTGCTGGTCTATGGACTGCAGTTTGAGTAACGATCTACTCTATCACCTAACTGCTAACATGTCTTCTAAGATATGCCTGCTACCTGGTCATCCAGCCTCATTCTGCATGCCCACATGACTAGAAGCTCACTACACTACCTCTCGAGTGCCCTTTTCATTCTGTGTGTGGGTCATAAGCCTAGTTCTAGTTTTGAAAATTTCTTCGACTTGATATGGCATTTGTACAGTTTTCTGGCTGCACATTAGAGGAGAAATAAATAAGGAAACAATATGTATTAAGGTCTGCTGGGTAGCATTGTCTTTTGTAAACGTACTACTTGCATTATCCCCATTTAGTCCTCACAAAAATCTTTCAGGAAGATGCAGTTATAAATATGAGGAAACAGGCTCAAAAGAGCTCAGTGACTTGCCCAAGGTGAAACAGTAGTTAGGAGGGGAGGCGAGTGGTTGCAGAGCTATGTAGCCAGTGGTTTTCTTGTTATCAAGGAGGGATCAGGCTGAGACAGCGGACCATCCCATGCAAGCCAAGCCTGCTTTGGGTGGTTTCTTTTACGTTTAAGAAAACAGAAAAGACAGATGCTATGGCACATTGCCAACCCCTATGAGCCTTGAAAGAAAACATCCAGAAAGGAGAAAGTCTGTAGATAAAGGGATGCCAAAAGCTCATCTTCAGTCTAAGGAGGCACAAAGCCGTTTCAAGATGGCAGTTTGGTGGTAATAAAGAGAAATAGCCAGGGGTGAAAATTGTTTTAGTTCTCGCATGCCTCAAAGAATTCTGACATCTTGTTACCTGAAAATAAATACCTCTGGTTATGATGGCTTCCGGCAAGAAGGATATTGTTACATGGCAAAAAAAAATTAAATAAAATAAAAATCAAATTCAAGCAGTAAGAATGTGGCCTCTGTATTTCTCTGATTTCCAATGAGAAAATGCATCATATTTCCCTTTAGTATGACAACTTTTATAAGGCTGTGTTTTCCCCTGCTTTGATAACAGCCAGGCCCCTACAGGAGAGCATCTTGCTAAGTTCATACCTACCTGCCATCTTCATGCTCTGGGTAACATTGTCAGTTAGTAAGCCACATGAACCCTTCCAACAACTTGCTCCAAATATCAGCATAGAATGTTCAGGCATCTTGAAATTTTTGTTCACAACAAAAAGAAATGCCACTAAATTGCTTCCAAAGTTCAATGTATCAAATTACAAACTACATTCCCCAATAAACGTATACGAAATGGGCTTCTTGTACAACAATCAGAGAACACTAGTCAGATAAACATTTTGAAAAATGACTATATGACACAGGCTCTTTGACAACATCTAATATCTGAGGAGCTTCACGTGTGCTGCACGTGGAACAAACACACGTCATTGTTAAGTGCAAATTTCTCAACTTACTCTCAGCTCTTTTTTGTAAAAAATGCAAAAAAAATCATAAACATAATAATCATAAACACCTACCTGTATACTTCTCTACCTACTAAGAGCATACCTTCATATCCATTGTCACATAGCACTGTGATGCAGAGGGAATCAGTGTGTTGACACTGTTTTCCAGATGAGAACAGCGTGAGCAAGAGGCTTGATTCACTACAGAGTGAGGTGGGACTTGAGGCTGGACCCTCCACAGTCACCTACTGTATTCTTCCTATCTCTTATGCTGCTGCTGTCAGAAATGAGCCCTGGGGGTGCACTCATGTCCCATCAGTGCCACTTTCAATCATGACCCTGGGTCTGGAGTTCAAGGCCAACTCACCCCAGGACCATATTGTATAACAACTGTTAAATGGGTCCTCTGGTTCTTATCTTCACAGCCCAGAAGGAAACTCCAGCTGAGGTTTTAAGACTTTACTTTCTTTCCCTCTTTCTCTCAGGTGACTCCATGGCCTATCACAATGGCAGATCTTTCTCCACCTATGACAAGGACACAGACTCAGCCATCACCAACTGTGCCTTGTCCTACAAAGGAGCTTTCTGGTATAAGAACTGTCACCGTGTCAACCTGATGGGGCGATACGGAGACAACAACCACAGTCAGGTGAGTGGACTCAGGACCCAGAGCATGCAGGGATTGGGAGGCTAGATGGGGTGAGGGGAAGACATCCCCAGCTACTCATACTGGTGGACACTTAGCACCAGCAACCACAGAGATGTGACAATATGTTTTTTCTTCAGCACAGCAAGTAATCTCAATGACAGCATAGAGCAGCTAAAATAGAAACATCTCATGTTAACCCTTGAAGATCCCAAGAACCATTGGTCAGATGGATTCTAGGCTTAGAAAACTTTCCCCAGACACAATCTCTGTGTGAGCCTCAAAAGTAAAGCAGAATAACATGGAGGTCATTTAGGGGAAGCAGGATTGAGAGCCCCAGAGCCTTAGGGATACCTTGGGATGAAGTCATACATTTTAAATCCCATTACTTTATGATGGGACCAAGAACCAGAGAAAGATAACTTTTCTGAGGTCATGGAAGGAAGTTGGAGTCAGACACAAACTTCCCCACTTCCAGGCCCCAGTGTTTTTCTTGCAGCACGTACAACTCTAGCACCACCTTTGCAATCACAGAAGTAGGTTTTTGAGATCCCCTTTAGAAACAGGGGAGCAAAACAAACCCTTAAAATGGGCCCTGCCTGCACCAGTGTGTGCCTGCCTGGAAAGTGAGTATTGGCAAGTGGGACCAGCACATTAGTCATGACCAGCTCTTGCTCTTGCCATGCTCAGCTCGTCCTTTTCCCAGAGAGGAGGGACAGGTGTTCTTACAGAGCCTCCCTGTGCTGACCCCTGAACCTCCAAGAGTCTTACCAGATCTCCTCACTGGAATCCCAAGGGCTTGGTAAAAGTGCAATGACCCAAGTCACACATCACAATCCTAGGGGTTTGTATTCGATAACCCCAGGAGCAGTATAGCATCTCCACTTCTTGCTTATTGTACTTATGTTGTCATTGACTTGGGAAGATTTGTTTTCTTGTGGGCCCCACAGGGGATTCATGCCATGCGGTGGTCCTGGGAATTGCTCCACTCCATTGTTAGCAATTTTGATACGTGTGATTATACCTGGATTAACTACTAGCAAATGATACCTGTGATCTTAAATGTATATCTCACCTAGACAAAGTTTTCCAATCTCATGTGTGTATCAGCCGTATCTTGTTGGGAATCAAGACCTGACTTTTCACCAAGAAAGCCACTGAAGGAGACCTAAGAATCCATCTCCTGGGTTCTTTCCATCTTATTACACTGCCTTAGTAACATTTCCACCCTGTGCGTTATTCTATCCCCTTTATTGTCCTGTCCCCTAACACCAGTGTAATGCAAAGATTTTTATGAAAACAAATCAAACAACACAAGTCAAAAGCGAAGCCTCTTTTTCTGTCCTTCCATCCAATTTCAGAAGAAGAAAGAGACAACATAGGAGGCCGCAAAATATTCACAAGAGCTCAGACCCAGCTCTGGCTCTGCTCAAGTTGCCGTGTGACCTTAGTAATGTCTCTTCCCCCTCTAACTTCAGTCTCCACCAAAGTACAAGGAGACCTGGCTTCCAAATCTGAATGATCATGAGAGGAAAGAGTGAGGGGAGAGGAAGGCAGCATGTAAAATAAGCAGGTGGACTGCGCTGCCTCACTGTAGCTGAGTGATTACAGCACATTTGCCCGTGAAATAAGCCTGCTCTCCCTAAATCCCAGTTCCCTGGCAGACTCACAGACTAGCGAATGCCAAAAGAACCCAACGAT
>RJWT010010115.1:7214-24710 GCA_004365215.1 Cuniculus paca | reverse complement strand
ACCATCAGGCCTGGCAAAAGAGGCTTTTTTTGGGTTTTTTTCTTACTGTCTGTTTCCAAGGGAATAAACACCATACCCATCTTGTTTGTTGTTTTGTCTTCAGCACACCATACAGGGCCTGCATTAAAAAGGCATGGTTAAATATTTGATGCATGAAAAAAATTCAGGAATGAATGAATGCGTCCCATGGGCCCAAATCTATTTTCTCTTAGGAAATGATTCTGCATCATACTTATAGAGAAAATTCAGGCTAACAAGTGTGAAAACTCTCAAATTATCTATGATCATTTTTTATGTATACTCTTTGTCCTTTTTCTTTTCTCCTCCCCTTCTCATGACTTTCAAAAGTAGAAGGGAGGGAGAAAAAACAGCAAGATGCCAGTTTTTTAAAAAAATTTTATTTAAAAAAAGCAAAACAGAAAAAAAGGATAGAAATTCAGAATTTCAACAAAACAAAACAAAACAGTAAGAAATCAACACTTGTTAGTACATTCCATATTGCTATCTTAGAAGTAGTTGCTCAGGTCACAAGATCTAGGCACAAAAAATGATCAAATAATCAAGCAATGACAGCACAAACTGTTCGTTTTGATGAGTTAACAGAGATTAATAGTATACTTATCGCCAGGCCTGGTGGCGCATGCCTGTAATCCCAGCACTTGGGAGACAGGAGGATAGTTGCTAGTTTGAGACCAGCCTGAGCTACAAAGTGAGCTCAAGGCCAGCCTGAACGGCACAGCGAGACCCTGTCTCAAAAAGACAAGGGCTGGGGATTTAGCTTAGTGGCCTAATTGCCTGCCTGGCAAGCAAGAGATTGTGAGTTTGATCCCCGGTGTCGCAAAAAAAAAAAAAAAAAAAAAAAAAATTGTATACTTATCTGTCTTGAATGCATACACATACATTCAGCTATATATGTATACTTACATACATATAATCTTTTCCTTTCTTCCTTTTCTCCTTTCCCGTATCCCAGTTGTTCTTTTCTTTTGAGCACTTTATTTCCCTTTCATTATTACAATATCTTTTGTACATTTTGGATCTTATTACTCTTTTGGTTTTTTATCATTATTTATTTTTTACACTAGGGAGACAATATGGTATTTACAAATGTGAGTCTGATTTATTTCACTTAAGAGTATAGTCTCAAGTTGCCTCCATTTACCTATAAAATCCTCAAGATTATCTTTTTCTATAACTGAGTAATACTCCATTGTATAAAAATACCACATCTTTTTTATCCATTCTATGGTTGACGTGCATTTGGGTTGTTTCCAAGATTTAGCTATTACAAACCGTGTGGCTATAAATGTGGGTGCACATATATCACTGTAGCATGACATTTTCAATTTTTCTGGGAAAATACCCAGAAGGGGAATAGCTGGATTGAATGGGACTTCCAATCCTAGTTTTCTGAGAAATCTCCATACTGATTTCCATAGTGGCCATACCAGTCTACACTTCCACCAACAGTGGAGAAGTGTTCCTTTTTCCCTACAGCCCCGCCAACATTTGTTATATGTTTATTTCTTGATGGCAGCCATTCTTTCTGGAGTAAGATGGAATCTCAGTGTTGTTTTAATTTGCATTTCTCAAATGTCCAGTGCTGTCGAACATTTTTTCATGTATTTATTTGCCATTTGTATTTCTTCATCTGAGAAGTGCATGTTCATCTCAGATGCCCATTTTTGGATTGGGTCTTTGAATTTGGATTGATGTGTTTTAATTCTTTATATGTTCTAGATATAAGTCCTTTGTCTGAAGGACAGGTTGCTAAAATTCTTTCCCATTCTGTGGGCTTTCTTTTCATTCTGTTGATGATTTTTTTGAAGTGTGAAAACTTTTTAATGAGATGAGATCCCAGTTGTTGATTCTTTGAAGTACTTCCTGTGCGGTTTGTGTTTTGTTCATGAACTCTTTGCCTACCCCTATGTCTTAAGATTTCTACCTACCTTGTCTTCCAGTAGATTAAGTGTTTCTATTTTAATGTTCAGATCTTTGATCCATTTTGACTTTAGTTTAGTGTATGGTGATAGACATGGGTGTAGTTTCAGTCTTTGGCATGTGGAAAGCCAATTTTTCCGGCATCATTTATTAAAGAGGCCATCTTTCTTCCAGTGAACATGTTTAGTCCCTTTGTCAAATAAAAGGTGGCGATTCCACATAGCTTTTAAAACATGGACCAATTTCCATGTTCCATCAGAAAATATTCTACTCTTTCTTTATGGGGACAATTTCATGTCAGCTAGAAATGAATAGCAGGTTTTATCTCAGAAAAATAAAATTAAATTGTACCTACTTCAGTCTCTGACACAGAGTTTTCACTGTTGGAGGAGGTTATATCTGTGACTAAACTAGAATTGGAAGTATCTGTACCAACTTGTGGTATGTGGGGGACAGAGAGGGGAGTGAGGAAAAGAGTACTGTATGGGGGGAAATACTGCTCCCTCATAGCATCAAGAAGGAACAACACCCAGATCTTGGCTTGTAAACACTATTCTTATCTAAAAGGATTCAGGCTCCGCAGAGATAAACTGATTCCATCAAGGGGACAGGGAAACTACAAGATGAATCCGGAATATCTTGTTGAGCCAGAAAGCAGGGAAGTACTTTCACTAGGACTGATCTGGGACCATCTGAGTATTAAGATGAACTGTTATCAGTGACAGGTTATAATCCACCGAATATAACAAGAACCCAGATATAAGGAAAGGAAAGTAAAAGAGAGAAGACTCTTCTTAGTGTAGAATGCCAAGGAGTAAATATACAAGGAATGACAGGAGTCAGAACATTATCATTGGGTGCTAAAACTAGTTGTTGAAAGTAACACAAAGAATAGGATATGTACATAGCCACAAAATACTTCCCTACAAATTAGGTATCTGACTGACTGGGCCACAGGGCGATTAAACATTTTTCTACGTACTCTGTGAGAGTGTCACCAGAGATGAACATTTGCATTGAGGGACTGAAGAAAACACACTGCCCTCCTTAGTGGTGGAATGGGGGGGGGGGCCTCATCACAAATTACCCCATCTGTTGAAAGTCTGAGTAAAATAAAAGACTAAGGAAAAACGAATTCTTTCTCTCTGTCTGTCTGTCTTTCGGATGGAATATCAGTATTTTCCGGCCTTTAGACTCAATTGAAACCATCAGCTTTCCTGGTCTTCAGGCCTTTGAACTCAGACTGGAACTATCCTCTCCTGAGTCTCTTGCTTGCTGAATCTAGATGTTGTACTTCTCAGCCTTTATAATCATGCAAGACAATATTCTATAGTAAATCTCTCAGATGAATATAAGGCATTGGCGTGGGTATATGTATCTCCATCTCCTCTTACTCATTTTGTTTCTGCGGAAAACCTAGAGTAATACAGATTTTGGTAACAGGAAAAGTTAAGGAGGAAACAATAACTTTTCTTTTTTTAATTCTGGATTAATTCTGGGAATGAGTTTTCTAAATTCATCCTGGAGTTTCTGAAACTGGTTCTCTAATCTAAATAAAGATTCTTCGTAGTAATGATCTAACCTGGAAATAGATATGCAAAACATCTCTATTGCATAATCTTAATGAAAGATTTACAAGAACAGGGAGCTAGGAGACAGTGTATACAGTATTTCTGAATATTTTTGGAAATCTAAAAAATATAGTGAGGTTGGATGGTAACTCAATTCTGTACAACAAAATGGTCCAAGAAAAGAATAAGTAGTCGGGCGTGGCAGCGCACGTCTGTAATCCCAGCACTCAGGAGGCTGATGCAGTAGGATTGTTGCAAGTTTGAGACCAGCCTGGGCTACAAAGTGAGCTCAAGGCCAGCCTTAACTGCATAATGAGACCCTGTCTCGAGGAGAGGAGAGGAGAGGAGAAGAGAAGAGAGAAGAGGGGAGGGGAGGGGAGGAGACGAGAGAGGAAGCTCAGAGATTCCAGGTCCCAGCTCAAGATCTGCACAAATGGTCTGAAGGCTTCTAGGTGTGCCCTGAAAGAGAACCTCACTTCAGATGTGCAAGACAGAGAACCAAGACCACAACAGTGCCTCCTAATAAAACAGGGAGAAAGACACAACAGTTACTTCTATGGCATCTCACTACACCACGTAAGTGAATCTAATCAGGAGTATGCATAAGACATTCCAAACTGAAGGATATTTTAAAAAATACTGAAAAAGCTGAGTAACATTACAGATTATAAGAAATTAAAGAGACAAGACAATTAAATGCACAGCAACTCCTAGTTTGAATTGTAAACTGGGGGAACACTTTCTATTAAGGAAATTATTGGAACCGATGAAACCTGAACATCAGCTAGGAATACTAGAATTGTGTCAAAATTACATTTTGTGATTTTGGTAATCATACTGTGGTTAAAAGAACGTCTTTTGTTCTTAGGAAACATGGCCTGAGTTATTAGTGGTAGAGGGTCATGATATCTCCGAAATACTCCAACATGGTTAAAAAATAACTATATGAATATATAAAAATACATAAAAAAGAGAAGTTGAGAAACAAATAGAATAAAATACAAACAAATGATAAAGAATAAAGGGAGGGTTCCTGTAATATTCTTGAAATTTTTCTGTAAGTTTGAAGTTATAGCAAGGTTAAAAGTTGCTACTTAAAAATCCAACTTCCAAACCTCTTTACATAGTGAGTTTAAACATTTATTAATTGTGAGCAGATCTCCAATGAAGGACTCACTATCATAGTGAAAAGTGTTTCTCATCTTTCTCACTGCTCTGCTACTCAGAGCAGTGCTGCTGAGCACTGCTCAGCACTACTGCTGCTGGTTTCTTATGAATTCTTCTAGAAATACTTTATGCACACAAACATGGATACATACAGTTCTTTATATTTGAATGGTAATTTTTCTAATTAAAATATTTATTTCGGCAAAAGTCTCATGTAGATTCAGAAAAGCTTGATTTTCTTAGGGCTTGCATAGTATATCCATTTCATGAGTAAGTACACAATAATATCAGTCTTTACTGAATATTTAGATTGTAATCAAGCTTTTATTACAATGGGCAATGGAACTATAAGTGTAATGGTACATATTCCTTTGTGTATATATATTTGTATACCTCTAGAACATACTTGTAGAACTGAAAATGCTGGTTCAAAGGATACGTACAATTTAAATTTATGAATTATTGCCAAATCCTTCTCCAAAGAGGTATTAGTTTACATGTGTATATACCTACGGTGTATGAATTTGTACCATGGTGTGTGTGTGTGTGTGTGTGTGTGTGTGTGTGTGTGTGTGTGTTACTAGGGCTTGAACCCAGGAACTTCTCACTGAACTACATCTTCAGCCTTTTCTCTATTTTATTTTGAGACAGGGTCTCATTAATTTGTCAAAATGTCCAGACTGGGCTTGAACTTGTGATACTCCTGCCTCAGCTCCCCAGCATGCTGGGGATTACAAGCATACATCACTGAGCCTGACTAGGTGTGTGTTTTAAACCAATGACACTGGACCATTTTGTAAGGATGACCTACAATGCAGTTTTATTTTCAAAGTCCACAAAACTTTGGCCCCTTTCTTCATCCAGGCACCTGCTTATGCAATGCTCATTATGTGACTGCCAACTTGCAGTACGGTTCAGTCCCCTTCTTGGTTCCTAGACAAGAACCTCTCCCAAGGTGAAAGCATCTAGTTTTTGCTTCCTTAGGTTAAATCATGGTTGTCATGTGATGAGGTCACTTAGCTTTACCACCTGAGAAGAACCATGCAATCCCAAGATAGGCAGTGACAGTGTTCGGGAAAGATTGTGAGTGTTTGTGTCACATAGTCCTGGACTCCTGGAATTGAATTCTGGCTGTGCCAGTCATGGATCATCAGCATTCATATACATCTGTGCAATAGTAAGTGCTCATGTGCCAAGCACTGTGCCAAGAGCTTGAGTTTTAGAGAAGAACAAGATCTGATATAACTGTTCTTGACCATTTACATAAACAGACAATGTCATGGAGGGAGCACAAAGATAATCTAAAAATTATGTAGTTTTATCATTCTCTTCTTGCTCCTATTCTTCCCGCTAAACACACAGTTACAAGTGTTTCAGAAAAAAATATTAAGGCAACAGGAGAGATAAAAAGAATGCTACAAGAGCTCAGAGAGTCATCTAAGCCCAGCTTTAGGAGAGGGAAGGTTCAAAGAAGACTTCCTAGAAATCATGTTGCTTGACATTTGAATTATTTCAGTGTTAATCTCAATACAGGGTACTTCATGATTTATACATCATTAAACTCATATGGAATTAGATGCTTTATTTTGACCTCTTAGTGATACACTATAGCTCACAATTTCCAACCTAGATGTGATGAGAACACTTGAGAAGCATCTGCACAGCCCAGCAATGCAGCATATTGATAGTCCTGGGCCTGAGGATAGCAGAGAAGGGGCAGGGGCACTGAGTAAGAAAGTGTGCTCTGAAATCTGGCTGCATGATTATGTGCAAGTTATAAAACCTCCCTGCGCCTCACTTTCTCCACCTGAAAAGTGGGACATAATAATACTATATTAGTCTGCTTTCCATCACTATAACAAATTGCTGAGGTAATTAACGTAAACAGAAAAGGATCCCCCCCTGCACTGGCATAAAACAGAAAACATTATCTCATAGTTTCTGTGGGTCAGGAATCCTAAGCAGATTAGCTGGGTGGTTCTTGGTGGTTCCTATGAGGCTGAAGATACATTGTCAGCCAGGGGTACATTCATTTCAACCTTTACTGGGGACAGAAGATGTGCTCCAAGGTCAAAGAGAAAAGATTTATTTTTGACTTGAAGCTTTGGACGTTCCAGTCTGTGATAAAGTGGCCTCTGCTTCTTTGGGCCTGTAGCAAAGCAGCACGTAATGGTAGGAGTGCACGGTGGAGCAAAGCTACTCACCTCATAAACCAGGGAGCTAAAGAGAGTGAGGGTCCCTAATACCCTTCAAGGTCACATGGTTGGTGGCCTAAAGACCTTTTGATAAACCCCGCCCCTTAAAGGTTCCACCACCAGGACCAAATTATTAACATGTGGGCCTTCTGGGGACATTCAGTACCCAAACTACAGCAAGCAACTATCTAATAGTATTGTTATAATAAATGAAACACTACATAAAATGTTCAACAAACCATTGGTGCATGATAGGAGCACAATTATACTAAGTCCTATTTTTATTATGAGCAAGACTATAAGTCCTTTAAATAGTCTTATTGATGTCTTTGATCTTATTTGTATTTATTTATTCATTTTTCCAATTAATATGTGTCAGTGCCCTTGTCCTAAGCACTGTGAGTTATGTATAATAAATTGCAGACCCATCTTCTCTTACCTAATGCAAGTAAAAAGGACAACAGACACTAAACAGGGGCTCCAGAAGAGAGGGAAAAAGCAAGAGTTTGAGGCATCCAAACTCTTCCTTTTGGGCCTTCCCAGAAGCAGGGTGCTTAAGAGAAAGGATCCGCATGCAAGGCCTTGCAGGCATACAGGATCTGGAGACTTATCTCAGAGGCAGAGTTGTGTGTATTGGCCATATCTGCTTTTTGAAAGTTCCCTCTGGCTGCAGTGTAAAAGGGATTATAGGAGACTAGTGCACCAGCCCTGGAAGGGATAACAGGGACTTTGGCTGGGAGGGAGCAGAAGAGATGCAGAAGTGAGCAGGCATTAAGAGCAGAAAGTTCCATCAGACAGCATAACTCAGAGAATAGGAGAGGTAAGAAAAAGGAGAATATTGGGATTTTTTTCACACAAGCAACTACGTAGACCATGATGCTGTTTATTGATGAAGGAAGGGACAAAAGACAAAAAAGGTTTTAGGGATAATTGGGATTGAGGAAGGCTATATTGAGCTAAAGAAGCTGAATGATATCCAAGTGAAGATGAAATTGAACACTCTTAAAATACATAAATTCCATGAATGTCTTAGGACTAAGTAGGAAAACCTTATACTAGTGTCATATTCATATTGGTAGGAGGCTTCTTTACCTTATGCTGTTCGTTGGCATCCCACCTATGGGGTGAGGATATCTCTAGATGACAGGAAACCTATCTGGTGTACCTGTCACTTTTAAATAATTATGCCTAGTGTAGTAAATGACAGAAACACTAATCAGGTACCACTTTTTAAGACCAACAGTTTCCTATTCCAGTTGATATAATATGTGAAAGCTTTGGCTGTATTTAAAGCAAGATTTTCCTGGTGTGACTGAAAATCTTTAGGCAGCCACATAGCAGCTTTTGGGCAAAGGCTGGGCTACATTCATGGCAGGAGACACTGCAGAGAAACAGATTGTTAATGACAGTGAATAGGTCATTTCCATTTCAGTTTACTGTCTTAGTACCTGTTTTATGTTCAATAAACAGATTCACACAGTACAGTTATTTATTATGCCCATTTTGTGCTTAGAACTGTTAGGTGTTTTTCATTTATGCTGCTAATCATGATTTCACCAAATAATAGAAAAAAACTTGTAAAACCCTCTTTTATTTATGGTTCCATATAAAAAGGAAACTACCATACATGTACGCCAATTGCTTACAGTCTCAGCTGTCTGGATAAAGGTGAATCACAAAGTAAAGCTATCACTAGTCTGGACAGAGATCCATTTCTACAACAGAAGAGACCACACAAACAGACTAGGAGGTGGCCCAGTTGCTCCTATGTGTTCAGGTTCTTTTCCTGTTGAGATGGACTAACAGCTACCATGGAACTGAGCAGGGGATTTCAAAACCAGCAGAGATACTTTTTGAATGAGTGAATGAATGGATGGATGGATGGCACCCTTGTCTTTCCTTGATTCTTCTTGGTTTTCCTTGGCAGAGTCTGTAAGGTCATTTAAAATTTTGGAAGTATGCCCATTTTGATTATATTGGTTCTGCCTATCCAGGAACAGAATGTCTTTCCATTTTCTAGTGTCCTATTAATCTTTTTCAAGGCACTGTGGTTTTCATTGTAGAGCTTACTCTCATTTCCTTGGTTAGGTAATGTTTAATTTTTCTAAATGTTATCATGAATTGTATTGTTTTCCTAATTTCTTTCTCAGGAAGTTCATTATTGGTGTACAGGAATGCTACTGATGTTTATGTGCTGATTTTGTATCCTGCTATAGTACTGAATTTTAATGTAATTCCAATCAAAATACCAACAGCATTCCTCACAGAACTAGGGAAAACAATCCTAAAATTCACACAGAAGTGGAAGAGATCTAGAATAGCAAAAGCAAATCCTGGGCAACAAAAGCAAAGCAGAAGAATCATAATCCCAGACTTCAAGTTACATTACAAAGCTACAGTGATAAAAACAGCATGGTACTGCCACAAAAAGAGACATGTGGGTTAATGGAACAGAAAAAGAGGATGCAAAAACAATTCCAGGTAGATTCAACTATCTGATCTTTAGCAAAGGGACCAAAAACATTCACTGAAGGAAAGACAGCCTCTTTAATAAATGTTTCTGGGAAAACTGGCTATCCACATGCAGAAATTGCATCTAGACCCATATATCTCACCATATGCTAAACTAAAATCAAAATGGACCAAAAATCTAAGTTAAAACAGAAACAACCTGCTGGAAAATAAAACCTGTAAAACTCTTGAAGGCACAGACATAGACAAGAACTTTTGAACAGAACCCCAGTTGCACAAGAAATAACATCAAGAATCAACAAATGGGATCATACCAGATTAAAAAGTTTATGCACAACAAGGGAAACAACCAAAAACAGAGTGAAGAGACAACCTACAGAATGGAAAAAACAAAAACAACTTTTGCCAGCTATTCCTCAGAGGACTGATATCTAGAATATATAAAGAACTTAAAAAAAATTAGACCCCTTAAAATAAAACTCACTAAAAAAATGGGCAACTGAAATGAATAAACATTTCTGAGAAGTATAAATGGTCAATAAATACATGAAAAAATGTTTGACATCTCTGGTCTTTAGAGAAATGCAAACTAAAACAACACTGAGATTCTGTTTTACTCCAGAAAGAATGGCTATCATCAAGAAATCAAATGATAACAAATGCCGGCGAGGCTGTGCAGGATAGGGTGGGGGGACTCCCTTCTACCTTGTTGGGAATATAAGCCAGTACAAACATTCCTCAAAATATTAAAACTAGAAATTTCATTTGACACAGCTATTCCCTTACTAGGTATCTTTCCAAAAGAGTTTAAAATACCATATTCCTTGGTATATTATGCATGCATATCCATGCAACAGAATTCATAATAGCTGAATTTTGGAAGTGGTTCATATGTCCACCACAGATAAATGAATAAAAGAAAGTGGTATTTACGCACAATGGAGTACCACTTTGCCATAAAGAACGATACACTTTGAGTCATTTGTAGGAAGATGGATGCACCTTGAGACCATAATGCTAAATAAACTAGCCACACAAGCTTAAATATTGCATGGTTTTTCTTGCATGAGAAGCCCAAAATATAAACAAAGATTAAAATACAAGATAACAGGAAATAAGGAGATAGGTCTTTTGCAAAAGGGAAGGGGAGCAAGAGAAGGAGGGATGGGGGTAGAAGAAAGGGGAAGAGGATGAAAACAGAATTGCTACATATATCAATGTATGATACATACAGTGTAACTCTCCACAGGGAATGTGATCTTTACATACTGTAAACATATACTAAGAAAAACTGAAAGAAATCCTTTACAGTTACATTTCCTAATGTGATGTTTTTAGTATGTCTCACATTTTGCATTATCCTTATGGTTCTTACATTTGGCTTGTGTGTGTGTGTTTGCACACTTCCTTATTAAGGAAGTTGAGGGAGGGGTCATTTTTCCTTCTGGTCAGTGGTGTGGGATCTCTGTCATTTAAACAACCTTGCTTTTGGGCGGTGGATATGAGCCTCTAGGGAAAGAGGGCTGTTAGATACACATACTATCCTCATGCTGCAAGCATCCAGGAGCACATGGAACATTTACAGTGTTAATCTGGTACCACTGTAACAGCTTCCATAGGGAAATTAGGAACTCAGGTGGCAGCCCCAGGCAAGATATCAACAGCTGTACCCTGGGGGCTCTCAATAATGGCTAGTCATTTGGGGACAGTGTTTTTATAGCAAGAAGAAAGAGCTAAGTTTGGAAGGTTTAAAGAAGATATAAAAGGTGAAGAACAGCACTCAGCGAAGTTTTCATCTTTAAATGATATCTAAGATGTTGCATTGTACAGCTTTGTACATTGTACTCAAATTTCCAAAGACACTGTGAGCCAGATTTCTTTTTGTTTTTACTTATTTCTAGTAAACTGTCATGAGACCCAAGAGAGTTTTTATGAAAGGAGGAAAGACTTGGAACCATTGAGAGATTCATTATTAAAATCTCCAAGTATTAAGTGGGTCCATATTCAGACTATAAAAATCAAGACGCTCCAAAGACAAACATGCTTTGGACAATTTCATACTCTGCTTTGACCAGTCAGTCCATCGCATCTTGTGAAAATAAGCGAGTGTTGTCTATGCTCAGGAATACCAGACATTAGGAAGTGAACTAAGAGAACAAGAATGTGGTGGCAAAGAAAGAGAGTCAAACTAAAAACAGATCAAATACATCAGGAAATGGAAAAAACAAATAATTTTCCTCACTCTTTTCCTTAGTTCTTTTAGCAGAAATTAAATCTTTTTTATTGCTAGATCAAACTGAGAAAGGAATTTATTTAGGTGAATGAGTTGCCAATTTAAGACAAATACCGCAATATTTATTTTTTGTTTAAGTGTCACCCCAACCATGACTATGCATTTGAAGCTTCATGGGCGAAAAAAGAAAGCTTTGGCCGAGGTAGAAGGTAGCTGTCCTCTGGTTCAACCTTGCTCATTGAAGCACTACATAGTTTCTCTAAATGTTAATATTACATTTCAGAAAAGTAAAAGAAAAGCTAATGCTACTTGTAAATGGCATTCATTCCCAATCTTTACTTTGACAAGTCTCATCATCCTCTCTATATAAGAACTGAAACTAGATGATGTGATTGAGTAACTAGAAATATAAATATTCTTAGTTTAAAATTTCTGGAAATATTCTGTCTCAAGTTTTTGGTTATAATTCATCTGAGTTTAAGAAGTCAAGGGTTTGGCCAGGAAGGCCAGTATATTTGGCAGAGTGAGGCTCAGAATACAGCTGGCTCACTCTGTGTGTGGTGGGGCCAGGACAAGGATTCTACCAATATAGCTCAGGTATCCATCAGGCGGTGCCCTGCCTGATGGGAAAATTAGCTACATATAGGAGGATTGAGAACATAAGTAAATACCTGCAGGATAATGAAACCTAGTTTTCTCTCTACTGCAGAAGATAATTACAAATGTATAAAAGGAAAGACTAAAATAAATTCTATGGTATTGGAATAAGATGAAATTTAAAGTAGACAAAGAAATACCTATACAGTCATCACCCTTTGGTATCCATAGGGGATTAGTCCCAGGGCCCCTGAATCTACTATAGGTACCTAAGTCCAGAGATTCTCAGGTCTTTTATAAAATGGTGAGACATTTATATATAACCTATGCACATCCTCTTGTATGTTTTAAATCACCTCTATATTACCATACTTACAATATCTAATACAATGTCTATGCATCACTTCATTTGCATGGATTCAAAATTGTGCCTGATGCACTATAAATTCAAGTTCTGCTTTTTTTTTTTTTTTTGGAACTTTCTAGAATTTTTTTCAAACATTTTCATCAACAATTGGTTGAATCTATGCTTTTAGAACCTGCTGATATAGAGGAGTAACTGCAGATGCATATGTGTGTGAGTGTACAAACAATTCCCTGCCTACTCCCTGGCTCCTGTTTGCTGAAAAAAAGCTCAGCGAAATGACATGTTAGTGACAACCAAACCTAGATCTTGATTTCCAAATGCCACACTCTACTAAGGAAGCCAAGATGTCTGGAGAAATGGTTGACTCCATTCCTGGGACAAGTACAGATGAGATCGGGCATGTTCGGGGTGTTATGGCTGTAGACCCTGGGACAAGTACGAAAAGAGCCTGGAGTATCCTAATGAGCCAGAATATATGGAAGTTCTAAAAAAATAGCAGGGACACACCAAAGACACTATAGTCAGCTGAAAGGGGTTTCACTATCCAAATCTGGAATAGTTTAGTTTATTGGGGAAAAACACAGACTGAATTCTACTATAGACTGTTATTTATTTGTGGGGGATCTATCCCAGGGCCTTAACCTAGGTAAGCTCCCTACCATTAAGCTGTATCTCCAGCCCTGTTTAGTTTTGTTCTCTGTCCTGGTTGTGTGGACTATAGTTTTTATCCTGACAAGCCTTCTAGAAGACACATACCATTTATTACAAGAGTGATCACAACAAATGAGAATGAACCGGCACAATTCCAGCACCACAAATAAACAAATGGCTTAAATCTGTGTTCTGCTCACAGTATGGGTGCTTGTTTAAAGTGCATAGTATGTGGATGCCTGCATATCAGTCCATATGTATATATTTTGTAAGTTAGGTCTTTTTTTGGACACAGAGAAGCAAGCAATGCATTTATTATTTCAGGGTACTACCAACCAGATGCAGCTACAAATTGTTTTAGTTGTTAATGCATACAAAAAATTTTTCTAAGTTGTATTACTAATATCAGCTGGAGGAAAATATTTTTCCTGGGAAATAACTCCTAAAAGATGGTATCAATTAGGTTGGCCTTAAATTTTTCCTTTCCTTAAATTCTGACTAAAAGATAAATCACTTAGGGAAGAAAAATCTTTCTTACTGTTGAAAATTTGTGGTTGAGACAGAGCTTTGACTTTTAAAAATAATTTTCATATTGAAATAATTTAAAACTTAAAAGTTATAAGAAGAGCAGTGAAAAAAACCTCCAAACATCCTTATTCAGATGATTTTCCAATTGTCAGCATGTTTTCATATTTTGTCTTATTCTCACATGTATGATTGTATACAGAATATAAAATATAATTACGTATTTTACACCCATACATTTCATTTAATTAATTAAACATATTATAGTAATCTATAGCTAAGATTAACCAATTTATTTCAATCACAGAATTATATAACACTTTGTTCTTGAAATGATGCATAATTCAAGGTATAGAAAGGTAGCTGATGGGCTAGGAAAACTGAAGGTTTAGTTTTGGCTTGGTTTTTAGGTTTGCTGGCTAACTTAAACCATTACATACTAGTCCAGTAATCAAACTAAAATGTCTGTGGAAGCCAAGCTGAGCAAGATGTCTATGGAAACCAGGAAGTCAGACCGATAAGGGAAATAGAAAGGAAGTGAGTCAAGTAGGGCATAGTGGGGACTCTAATGAGCATGCACCCTCTGTAAAATATTTTTCCTGGGAAATAACTCCTAAAAGATGGTATCAATTAGGTTAGAATGGGAGAGCAGTGGTTACTCTGGCAGATGGTTCCCATTCTGAAATGTGGCTAAGTTGTGCCAGAATTTCTGGTTTTTCAAGGGAAGTTGAAAATTTTTTATTCAGGGATGCTATCCTGTTTTAAAATGGGACTAATGTTTAAAGAGGCCAAAACTGGTTTGAACATTTTAAAAAAAGATTTATAGCTTGCATACACTCACCATACTACCACCTGAAAGGTGTGACAATAATTTCCATTTAATTTCTGGCCATGACTAATCAGAGTTGTAACATCATAAATAGGTAATACACATTGTGTAAAACAATGAGAAAATGACCTTACTGCAAGGTTTCTGCAGTCAATTCTTTCGCAAAGGAAGTGATGCAATATAAACTACATTCTTCTGGCAAGGATTGATTCCATATTACAAAACAACATCTGCAAAACAGAGCTGTTAAAGGAACTTTACAGTGTTCCTACTTATAAAGAATCTGGTTCAAACACAATAATTACCAGGAAATTTGGTATGGAACCAGTGCTTAGGGACTTTTAGGCAGTTTGACAATACAATTCAAGAGAGATCTGTGGACTCACTTGGTTACCAAAGCATATAGGATGGTTTAGAAGCTATCAGACTCACCTGCTGAGTTCTCATGGTGAAGACACAGCTGGTATTAGTCATACACAGCAGCACCACATTAGAAAGGTGCTGTTTTAAGGGTGGCACATCACATCTAACTCAAAAGTATATACACATCAGAAGATATAATTCATTCTTATTACTTTTGATGTTTACAATCATTTTAATTTTTAATAAAGCCTGCTTTTAAATTTGTAATTTACTGTTATTAGCTAACTTAGGTGAAATGGTCTGCTGAACATGTCCCTCCTACATATACTGAAACACAATCTGTAATGTATTACGTGTTGGGGCCTTCAGGAGGTGACTAGGCTATCAGAGTGTCACTCTCAAGAATGAGATTAATGTCCTTATAAAAGAGCCTTACGAGAGTTTGTTTGTCCTGCTGGCCATGCAAGGACTCAGCACAAAGGCAGCTTCCATCAGAACAGGGCTTCCTCAACAGAGTCTGCTGGTCGGTCCCTTGATCTAAGACTTCCCAGCCTCCAGCACTGAGCAGTAAATGTCTGTTCATAGATTATCCAGTCTGCAGTAGTTAACTGACTAACTGTCAACTTGAGTGGGAATGTCCAGCTGATTTGAGTCAGCATGGTTGCTGGAACAGTATAAAAGGAGAATGGGAGGGCAGGGTTTCCTTGTAGCAGCTTCTTTATGGCTGCTTTTCTTTGGGAGAGTTTGGCGGTTTTTCTTCAAAGGAGCTTTGGCTGCTTTCTTTCTTCAGGAGAGCTCCAATCCTCTTCTTCATCTTGGGCATTGTCTCCTGGCTTCCAGCGCAGATCCGTGGGGTTTCCTGCTCAGATCCTTTAGCCTTTTGGCACAGACACCTCAGCTGCCAGCATTAGCCCCTGGGCCTTTCCTGTGCAGTTCCTTTGGTTTCCTGACACAGGCTTGCATGGGACATTGCCACGTGCTTCAAGCCCTCGACTGGATCCTTCTGGTTTCCAGCACGCAGACCAACGTCTTGTACTCCTCTGCATCTGACTCTAGTAAGCACCGATTCATACATGGTCCAAGATATTTTGTTATAGCAGCCTAAACAGACTAAAACATTAAGGCAGTAAAATGTATATGACTTATTTTTAATACTAATCCTTTGCCAAACATTTTATAGATGCTTCTGTCCCAGAAAGACACATCTTTTCTGAGCATGCAGTCATAGTGAATCAAATTACGATGGTGGAAGCATGTTCAGAGAAATGATCAACAGTTTATGCTAGGTTTTACTTGGAGAAATGATTTCTTCACACACTGACTGGCTTTGGTGAACTGCGTTATTTGCAGAGATGATTGACTAAAGGGCAAGAAAATCAACAAAATTAGGAAGCACTGACATGAAAAGCAAAGAAATACATAACTTCAAAAGTAAAAGAATTCTTTGAAAAAAGAAGCATGAATTCTAAAATTTTTAAAAAGCTGACATTTACAGGTTAGCTTAAATCTGGTCAAGGCAACTCAGGAGGACATTAAGTTCAGGTTGAGGTTGGTCCAGAGAAACAGCTGTCTTGGACTGGGTTTCTGAAAGAGCTTCTGAAAAAGCTACAAGCTCTTTCCTGGGGTTCCAGACACTGACAGAGATAAGAGCTCAAACAACATCTTGAGGGCCTGAAAAGAGTACATGCAGAGTTAGGGATTAAATTGTCACCATGGATTTGATGAGTTCATGATTATAAAAGTAACTTTATCCCATCCTACCTACAATGTTAAGGTGTTTGTTTTTTCAATTAGAGTTCAAATGTATTTTTAATGTATATTTAAATTAAGTCTGGCTTTGTGGAAAGAGCACACTATCGGTAAAAGTTAACCCTTATATTTTAAATGCCTGAAGAGATCAATCTGTGCTCCAAATATTTCTTTTAGGAACAAGGATTATGTCATTTGTTACTGTATTTTTATAGCTCAGAGGGTGTTTGGCTTTCCAAGGCAATGCCCATCAGTCCCTTACTTGTTCACTATGAATGAGTCACTTATTTCTTTGCCTGACTTTTAGTTGCAGCACATTCAGGAAAGGAGTGGTACACAGTAAATGGTGAATGGCATTTCCTAATTTATAAAACTGGCAACATACAAGGTTTAGCTAACATAAGGAAGTACGAATACATGTGGATTTTACAATTCCCTGCTCTATGCATATTGTACATGCATCTATAGTAAGATGAAAATTAATTTCATAAATTAACAGTTGTACAATAGATTCTCAAAATTTATTTTTCATAGAATTTCAGAGTTAATTTAAACCACATTTTAAAAACCCATAAAAATTAATATATAATTCTACTATTTTAATATATACTAGTAGAAGTTAGAGACTATAATGTTTAAAGATTTTGATACATTAAAAATATTTTAAATGATAAAAATATTCACAGAATAACCTTAGTCCCAGCCGGGTGTGATGGCTCACGCCTGTAATCCCAGCACTCAGGAGGCTGAGACAGGCGGATCGTTGTGAGTTCAAGACCAGCCTGAATGGCATAGTGAGACCCTGTCTCAAAAAGACAAGGGCTGGGGATTTAGCT
>RJWT010010114.1:0-24511 GCA_004365215.1 Cuniculus paca | reverse complement strand
GTGGCTGAGTGTGTTTGGAGTTGTTTCTGCATCTTCTAATCTATTTCACTGATCCTCACTTTTTTTTTTTTTGGCCAGTGCCATGCTGATTTTTGTCACAGTAGCTTTGTAGTATAATTTCAAGTCAGGGATTGTGATACCCCCTGCCTTGCCTTTGTTGCCAAGAATTGTTTTTGCTATTCTAGGTCTCACCTGGTTCAAATGGGACCTCTACTCCTAGTTTTTTGAGGAATCTCCACATTGATTTCCACAACGGTTGTATCAGTCTATACCAACAGTAGAGAAGGGTTCCTTTTTCCCCACAGCCCCACCAGCATTTGTTATTGGTTGATTTCTTGATATCTTCCATTCTTTCTTGAGTGAGATGGAATAACAAGGTTGTTTTAATTTGCATCTTTGAATAATCAGCGATGTTGAACATTTTTTCATATGTTTATTTGTCATTTGTATTTCTTTTACTGGAAGTGTGTATTTATCTCAGATGCCCATTTTTGTACTGGGTCTTTAAATTTTGGGGATGTAAGGTTTTCCTAGAGTCTTGTTTTTTTTTTTTTTTCTTTTTTCTTTCCCAGTATCATGCTGTTTTTATCACAGTAGCTCTGTAGTATAATTTCAAGTTAGGGTTTATGTTGTCCTCTGCCTTGCCTTTGAACTGTTTTTGGTTTTTTAGTTCTCTTCTGTTTCCAAATGAATTTTAGGAGTATTTTCTCTATTCTGTGAGGTATGCTTATGGTCTTTTGATTGAGATTACATTAAATCTGTGTAACAATTTTTGGGGTGTGGCCATTTTTACTGTATAGGTTCTTTCTTTCCAAGAGCAAGGGATATTATTCCATTTTTTGATATCCGCTTCAGTCTCCTTTTTCAGAGTACTATAGTTTTTAATGTAGAGATCTTTTATGTACTTTATTAGATTGATTCATAAGGTTTTCTTTTTTTTTTGGTGCTATTATGAAAGGTGTAGTTTCTCTGATTTCTCTCTCAGTGGATTTGTTATTCATGTACAGGAATGCTATTGAGTTGTGAGTGCTGATTTTGTATCCAGCTCTGCCACTGAATTTAGTTATTAAACCTAGATGTCTTTTGGTGGAGTTTTTCTTCTGTGTGGACTGTGAGACATTTCTTCGGTGTTATTTTCTCTCCTTTCTGGAGTTTTTTTTCTTTTTCTTTTTCAAATAATAAAACCTTTTTCTGTATCAAGTTTGTTATAAGGCTCACTGAGTTGGTAACAAAGTTACAAGTTTTTTCTGAAATTGTAGTTTCATTTCTAGTGTTTCTGTTCACCCGTTTATTTTTTTATTAGTACATGTTTGCAGTACCTAATGGTAATTCATCATGGGGGGTTGGTACATGTGTAAACACATCTTAATTCTTTTACCTCCCTTTCTCCTCCCTTCCTATCCACCCCCCTTTTGGAAATCAGTGTGAAGATTGTTCAAAAAACTAGGACTAGAAGTCCCATTAGATCCAGCTGTTCCCCTTGTTTGCATTTTTATGAAAGAATAAAAGCAACATACCATGGTGATACATGCATACTCATGTTTATAGCAGCCTGGTTTGTAACAGCTAAATCTTGGAAACAGCCCAAATGTTTATCATCTGATGAATGGATAAAGATGTAGTTCATGTATACAATGGCATACTACTCAATCTCAGAGAAGGATAATCTTGAGGCATTTCTAGGTAAATGGATGCACCTTGAGAACATACTCTTAAGTGAAATAAATTGAATACATATGTGAATACTGCAGTTTCTCTGGTGTGAGAAATCGAAAGTGTAAATAAGGACCAAAATGTATACTAGATATTGTGAAATAGGAAGAAAAAGTTCAGATGGGAAAGGGAACTAGGGAGGAGGGAGGGGGAAGGAAGGAAGGGCAAAGAAAAAAATGTGAAAAGAAGGAAAAAAGGGAAACAAAGCTTTTGTAGTGTAAGGAGGGGGAACAGGGTTGAAGGGAGAGGAGGGGAATGGGAAAAAAAGAATCAAGATACATCATGTACAAGTACAAATTCCCTACGATGAATGTGAATGTTATATATATCTAAATTGTACTAATAAACTTAATAAAAAAAAGAAATAATGTCTCTGAATTTTCCAAATATGATGTATCCACAGGTCCCTATGGTGAATGTGGTCATTATATATACCTAAAATGTACCGATAAATTTAATTAAAAAATAGCTCTTGATCTCTGTCCTATTTCCAAAAGATCTTTCTCCCTGATCCCTCATATCCATTTTTTTGTTTTGCTGTTTGAACTGTTTTACTTTGGATTTCTCTTGTAAGAGAAACTATGCAATATTTAATCTTGTAGGTTGATTTATTTCCCTTGACATTATTGTCTCTAGATGCATGCATTTTCCTGTAAGACTCCTTCTCTTCTACAAATTTATCCTTATTTATGGCAGAGTATTACTCCATGGTGTAGAAATACATTTTCTCTTCCAAGATTTAGCTATTTTGAGTTGTGCTAATATAAACATAAATATGCATGTATCACTGTCTGTTCACTTGTTTAGTTCCTATTTTGCTCCGCTGTATTTGTTACCTGTTTATGTTATCTGCTTATCCTCCCTCTAGATCCTTTTTGGTGCATTTATCATAGTAACACTTACTGATTGTAACGTCTGGATCATATGAGTCTACCTTGTTGACACTTTCCTGGTTTTAAAAAGGTATCATATTCTTCTCATTGTGTTTCATAATTTTTGATTGTATGCAGGACATTGTGTATAAACAAATGGTGAGAACTGAGGAATGTCTACATCCAGAAAAGGACCTGTCCTTTCTTGGTACCCTGATAATTGAGGGTTCTAAGCTGGTTCTTACTTTAGTTAGATTCAGTTTATCACCGGCTTTTCATATTTTGAGACTGGGATCAGGACTTTGTTTTTAGCAGAACTTCAGATCTGAACCCCAGCAGGATGTTGGCAATCTCTTTATGCTTCAGAGCAAGCTGCCAACTTTCTGAGCAGTGGGAGGTCTCTTCGTTTTTAAACTTGGCTGCTTGTTTTTTGGACACTAGTGAATTCTTTACTTTCCAGTCTGTGGCTTTTTGCTCCTCAGAGGTCTCTCTTTGCTTTATTCTTCTTTAGAGGGGCTTCTCTCAGTTTTTCTGCCTTTTCCCTGGTGTCTAGCTATTCTTCTCTGCATTGACATTCAGAGGTGCTGAGAAGGAGTCTTTCAACCAAGCCCTGTCTGTTAGTGAACTACCTGTGTACGTTTGACAAAGGCCCACAGGAAAGAGGTGGCAGCACAGTACAACCTTCTTGGCTGTTTCGGGCTCCTTGAGATTCTAATCCATCATTTCCCTTCACATGTGGACATTAAAAGTTTGTTGCTAGTTCAGCTGGTATCTTTTTCTTATCTCTGTTGTAAATTCTTTGTCACTTTGTCCTTTGTCTTTCTGTCACTTTGTCAAGGATAAAAGCAGCTGTGGATTACGGCCTTCGTAGGGAGGCCTTGACATCTCCATTTACTTCATTTAGGTTTATTTGTATGCCAACTTTCCTAAAGTCCTGGGGCAAACATCTCTGTGTAGTATCATTAAATGGAAATTACAGTAATCCCGTAAGGTTTGATTCATTTGGCCAAAGTGGACATAGCTTTTCTGAAGGCATCACTTGTGAATGGACCTTGAAGTTCAAACTCCTTGTCTGCCACTTGGAAGCTTTATGCTGGTATCCAGTTACTGATTCTGGAAGGACTTGTGTGTCAGTTGGAGCTTATAACACTCACTTCTGCCTTCCTCTTTGGGCTCTGAGGTACAAAATGTAATGTATACCAAAATACATAATAGACTTCCTAGGGGTTGAATGGCTTGCCTGATACTACTGTAGAGTTGGCGAGTATAGTGGAGAGGGCTGTAAGGTGCGTGGAATAGATTCTTGATAGCTTTACATTTCCAGAGTTGTCTTTACAGTGAGATTTCTTTATTTCAAGTAAAAGAAGGGCAGGCTAATGGTTGAAAGCATGGTCTCTGGAATCAGATTTTCTGGATTTGAATCTCAGCTTCATTTTCTTCTGTGTGACTTTGGGCCAGCTTTTTGACTTCTTGTCCTCTAGTTTTCTTGTCTGTAAAAGAGAAACGCTAAGTAGTGTATCTCATAGGGTTTCTCTGAGGATTGGGAAGCAAGCAAGGAGAGTGCCTTGGGCAGCATGTGGGCTCTGCCAGTGTTTGTGGTTGTGCTCCTCATTTGTTCCGTTCCTGATGCCCTTAGGTCGGGAAGACACAATCCTGCCTAACTTTTCAACCCAGCAGAGAAATTATGATATAAATTCTAACTATAAAAGTGTTTTGAGAAAAAGTCTCATAGTGCTCAAGTGAGCTGGGATGCTCTTCCGTTGTGGGGCAGTATCGGAGACTAGATATTTCAGCCAGACTTTCATCTCCTTGTGTGGGGTCATCAGCAAGGAGGGACAGGAGCATCTGCCTTGTGTCACTTTTACCTCCAGGAAGGAACAATGCTGCAGTGTGCTGGCTCCTTTTCAGTTCCTCGGCTCACCTCCTCACTTCTGTCTCTCCTTCTTCCCTTCATTGTTGTAAGGATGTGGTGTTAGTAGTGTGATTGCTTTCTTTGTGGCTGAGTAGAGATGAGCAGTGTATGTTTCCCTTAGGTTGAAAATGCTGAAGTTAGAAGTTATGCAAGAGGGACGACCATATTATGTTGTTACCTCATTATTTTGTTGAGTTATTAACTTTTCAGTATCTTTAAATGTAATAACTCATTCACATGCTTTCAGATGGCTTGTTTTTTTCTTTTGTTTTTTGGTTTTGGTTTTGATTTTTTTTTTTTTTTTTGCCGCACCAGGGACTGAACTCACGACCTTGCGCTTGCCGGGCAGGCACTTAGACCGCTGAGCTAGATCCCCAGCCCTGTTTTTGAGACAGGGTCTCACTATGCCGTTCAGGCTGGCCTTGAGCTCACTTTGTACCCCAGGCTGGTCTCGAACTCACAACGATCCGCCTGTCTCAGCCTCCCGAGTGCTGGGATTACAGGTGTGAGCCACCATGCCCGGCGCGGTTTTTGGTTTTTTTGAGACAGGATCTCACTGTATAATTCAGACTGGGCTTGAACTCACTATGTAGCCCAGGCTGGCTTTGAACTTGTGGTGATCTTTTGCCTCAACTCCGAGGTGCTGAGATTGGAGCCAACTAACTAGCCAGCCTTTCTGGTAAGCCCTGCAGACCATGCAGGGCCCAGGAAGAGAAAGAAAAGTCAGCCAAGAATCGGTCATGCTGGGACTGGGAGGAGCTGGTCAGTGAGCTGACTAGCCAGCCTTTCTGGTAAGCTGTGCACACCATGCGGGGCCCAAGTGTTGGGATAACAAGGGTGCACCACCACCCATGGCACTGAAATAGCTTTTTAAAAGATTGCTGGTCACTTTATGTTAAAAAAGATTTGAGGTCAATAATTTTAAACATTGGGATTGATAAAAATGAAACTGGATCTGTATTATACATGAAAATTGATACAGTTATACATTTTTGGTATCTGAATTACCTAGTATTTATTTTAGGAAATAACCTTGGAATATTTGTTTTTCCCAGTAGTTGTGAAAGAAGAACATGAAATTTTAGGAGACTTGCTAGAGTGTTTTTTGATTTCAAGTCTGTTGCCTATGCTTGCGTATAGTTTTGTTGCCACTGTAATTTCTTTGGTCTACAGTAAGTGGAGTACAATAATGTGGTGTGCTATTGTCATTTAATTTAGAAGGTCCTACAGAGATGAGGGCTGCCTTTGGGGGAGTGAGTTCCTCCAGACTTTGAAAGAAAAGAATGTTTTCAAGTAGTGTGGATGATGGAGAAAATAGCACAGAATCAGGATCTCGATGTCCTTGTGCCTTTCCAGTTTACAAAGTCAGCTGCATCTTATGCAGAATTCAAGTTATTCACAGAAAACTGTGTAAAAATAAATGAAGCTTTCTTTAGTAAAATAAGTGAGGATTTCAAGTATCAAAAACACCTACTGTTTCGAATATCCACATTTCTTTGCTTTATGGTGAGTAAATTGGCTGTCATTTTTTTTTGTAGATGTCAAAGAGGAGCTGGTCAGAGACATCCAGTACATTGATCCTTTGCCACAGGAATGCTCATTATCATTTGGAGACAGATCAGTGCCACCATAACTTCACTGGGAGGGAGAAAGGCCTGTTACCTGCTCACGCAAATGTGATGGCATTAGCACTGCCACTTGGTAAAACTGCCAGGTGTGGCTGTTGTACCTTTCTGCCTGTCTCCCTACCTGTGGGTAAGGTGCATTTTCTGATCTCAGGAGCAGAGGAATAGTAGTTGCTGGTCATGAAATACCCCTGCCACCTTTGCTGTGTTCTTTGCCTGTAATAGCTCATCCTCTATCTTCACATTTCAAGCACAGGTTTTATTGGCCATTTTTTACTTTTTCATTTTTTTATGTTATTTTTGTCTTTTTGAGACAGGGTCTCCCTATGCTTTTCAGGCTGGCCTTGAGCTCACTTTGTAGCCCAGGCTGGTCTCAAACTCGAAATGATCCTCCTGCCTCAGCCTCCCAAGTGCTGGGATTACAGGTGTGCGCTGCCATGCCTTACTGGCCAATTTTTACTGATGGGGAGATTAGGTTTCACACAGTAGTAACTGTTTCAGGGTTCAGAGCTTTTAATGGTTAGTCCAGGCATGGAATTCAGATCTCTGAGGCCCAAACTTCTGTTTTTCCCCTTTTTTCTGTCACCCCTGGTGCTCAGAAAATACTTCCAAGATTGTAGTGGATGCTATTAATGAAATAATTACTGCTGCTTAATTAGAACTGGAATTTAATGCTAGAAGTATTTTCAGTAGTAGTGAGTTATTTCCTAGGTGACAAAATTTTCCATTCATTTCTGAGGGGGCCATTTTCCCTTGTTTTATCTTCTTGTAAAACTAATATTCTGGAAGTGCCATGGTGAGCCATTAAGCTTTCTGATTACTTTAGATACAGTGTGAGTTAAGGTCTGACTAGAGGCCCAAGAGAATTGAACGTAGACATGTCGTAAAATGTTATTGCTGCATTTTTCAGTCTTGTTTCAACAGGCAGAGTCCCTTCTAGGTGGAAGTTTATGGACCTGTTTGTTATAGTAGCTATTACTATACTTTATCCTCAGAGAGGAAGAACCCCTGAAGTTCCCTGCTGAATTGAACATGAAATCTTTATGTCAGGTTTAGCGTTAGAGCCAGCTGTGAAATATAGCTCCACTCTGGAATTCGTAAAACCTGTCATGGTAATAATTAAAAATAACCCTGCAGTGTAGCGCTTACATCTTGTTATTTCCGTCTGATATTGTGCAAATTTTCTAGGTATTTTTGTGCACTTATGTATAATTTCCTTCGTTTCTCTTGGTCCCCTTTTTTTCTTTTGGCAGTGTGGGACTTTAATCTAGGGCCTCACACCTTCTCAGCTAGCGCTCTGTCTGAGCTACACTACCTGCCCATTCTTTGTCCACGTTTAGGAGTCAGCATATTTATGAAACTGCAGATGTGGTTTTCCTGATCATGGTATGATTTAACCCAAGACATAGCTGACTCTGTGATTTTAGGCCAGGATGTTTGTCACCTATTTTCAATTACAAGGCTAAAGAAGGAGGGAAGGGTCATGGGGAGATAGGTCTTTCTCCTAGAATAGTTATGGCAGTGCAAAGCTCCAGCTGTCAGCTGAAGGTAAGAAGAAGTTACCACGCCTTTTCTGACCCCTTGTTCAAGCTCAGCTGCTCTGAGTAGGGTTGACCTGTTGGTGTGAGGACAGATTAGAAAGGTGCAAGAGAGGCATGGCAGTGCTGGCAGTGAAAGGTGAGGGTGCTGGCACCTGCACAGAAACCAGGTGAATATTCAGAATCAAGGTGAATCAAATCAAGAAAGTAAAAATATGGAGAAGGGGATGAAGTGAGCACATACTCACTATAAGATAGTTTTAACAGGGATGTAGTTGTAACAGGGATGGTGCATGGTAGGCATGGGAGGGGATAGACAGGGATACCAGACAGCTTTAATCATCATAAAGAAATCCTCTTTTGTGTTTAATCATGGGAGCCTGTGAATGACTTCCGAGGTTTTCTTCTTGCAGTTGGGAAGGTAGAGCCAAAGTAAGGGTGATGCTGTGCTTGGTTGCTGAAGTTAAGAAGAGGTGTTTGTCTACTAGGTTGTTCTTTGACAGATGGCATCTGTAAACAGCAGTTCAATGTATGTGTGT
Source organism: Cuniculus paca (assembly GCA_004365215.1). Classification (NCBI taxonomy): domain Eukaryota; kingdom Metazoa; phylum Chordata; class Mammalia; order Rodentia; family Cuniculidae; genus Cuniculus; species Cuniculus paca. The sequence continues at coordinate 16,312 of RJWT010010114.1, read as the reverse complement.
TATGCACACAGTATTTTTCTAGACATTAAGAAATATACAGTTCTTATCCTCAGAAGTCTTCTGATTCAGTTGAGAAGTAGTCCTAGAAGGTAAACCATCATAGAGTTTTGAGTAAGCTTTTCTACTCTTTGAGCCTGTCTCTTAATTCATTAGCTGGTTAGAGCATTTCCTACTTTGCTAGTGTCAGAGTTATTGTGAATTAAATGAGATGATTTATGTGAAAGCCTGTTGTAAATGGCACCATGGATGCAAATGTAAGTTGTTATTAATAATTTGCCATTTGCAATGGGGAGCCTGCTGAATAGCAGGTTAGTTTTAATTCATTCATCATATGTAAATGAGATGGTACTCGTAATCAAAGGTGTTTAATGAAAGTCATGATTAAAAGTAGAGGAATGAGTCAGGAGACTTTTTAAGTAAGGTTAGTGTATGCCTCAGATTTTTTTTTCAAACTAATAAATACATATTTAGCATTAGAAATTAATGTTTAATGTGAATCTGAAGTGTATGTTTTTTGATCAGTAGAGAAGTATTTGAAGAGTGTGTTACCGAGCTATGAGAAAGTAAGAGTCCATTTAATAGCAAAATTATATGATGCGTCTCATTCTACATTCTAGAATAGGCTATTTTTAGCATCTTTTTGAAGCAAGGATGAATTCCAGTTACAGGATTCAGTAATTAAAGGAGAGAAAAACATAAAGTAGTTTAGGCAAGGAAATCTTTTCATATGGGTTGGATCTGTTTCAAGGTTTAAAACTGTTACCTTCAAGGGCCTCCCTGGTAGCCACTGGTTTGTAGTCTTTGTGGGCTGAAGAACAACAAGAAAAATGCCTGAAGATGAGCCAAGGACACAGTGTCCCACTTTTTAAAACAGAAGTTTAAAAAATTCTAGAATTCTGGGATTTCTTAACTATTAGGAGTGTTTTGTCTATTTTGTTTGCACAATTCTGTACAAAAGTTCAACTCTGTGGCATTAACCTGCTTTTCTTTTCCTCCAGACTTGTTCTTGTTGGTTTGCATCCATCCGCTGAGCCCTGCCTACTCCTTTCTTTTTTCCTGTTCTCAAGGCTCTGAGCACTGTTAAAGGAAACTGCTTATTGATGCTCACTGGTACCCGTCCACTTTGTATGTAATGATTGCAGATTTTCCATGATGCTGCTTACAGTGGTTTTACTTATCTTTACCAGTCTTTCCTTAAGCTGGAAGCCTTATTTTATCATAAGCAAGTTATTTTATCTTTTTATGCTCATTTCAAAGAAGTTCATTAACTGTTTCGTTGAAATAATTGCTTTGTTGACTCAAACATTCATGATATTTGCTTGTGCGGCATTTAAAAGTGACAGTCACTGAGTCCAAGGTCACGGTCACTAAATACAAGGCTTATCTAGCTTTTTTTGATTGAAGGTCAGGATGACACACTGTGATTTTTGTTTTAGCCTAAGCATTTGAGAAAGTTCACCTGTTTGACAATGTTTTCTGAGTGTTGTCTACATGCCAGGTGTTGGGAATTTTTAAAAAGAAGACTGGGCTACAAATCATGAACTCCTTCTGACTTTGCAGTGTTTAAGTGTGTGGAAGTAGACAGGATGTGGTGGAGGGAAGCCCTCCCTGGGTGGGGGTGCATGTCTCATGCTCCATCAGGGCCTCACATTGCTGCAGTCTTGGGACCCCTGTGTTTCGGTGGAAATGGGTGGGTGTTACACAGAGTTTCAAAAGCAGGCTATCTGCTGTTTGATAGCACATTTATCTTTACATTAATTTTGCATACTGTGTGCATCTCAAAATACAGAAATCAGTCTTGACGTTACTGTTCTACACGTAAATCTTAGATCCTGTTTACTATAGCTGGAGCTGTCTTCTGTCCTAGCACTCTGCATGCATCTTTGTCCATACCCAGAACTTTCCAGTTTGTGGTATAGTATCTCCCTATATATAGCTACATGATTATGTTCTAATGCATAGTAGGACTGGCCCATACCTTTGGACTAACGATTCCTGGCCAGAGAATCGAGTAGCACAGAAAAGCTCTGGGCACCGATTCATTCAAACATTTACTGATGTTAGGCAATGTTGTGATTCTGAGCACAAATAAAAATAAATATGATCTTTAAATTTGCTGTAATTTTGTCCTTTGACATTAGCTTGCTACTTTGCACACAGTATGCAAAGTTAATGTAAAGATAAATGTGCTATCAAACAACAGATAGCTTGCTCTTGAAACTGTGTAACACCCACCCATTTCCACCTAAAAAAGCCTTTTAAAAATTTTTAATAAATTTTTTTTGAGACCGGGCCTTAGGGAGTTGCTTAGTTTGAGCTCAAATTTGTGATCCTCCTGCCTTAGCCTGGAAAGTAACTGAGATTACAAGTACATGCCACCATACCTTGCTGTGTTTTTATTTTAACCTACTGAAGTATCTCTTCCTTTGTTACATAGTTATTTGTATTTGGTGCCTAAGGATTAATTAAAGGCTCATGGGGCAAGGACCTTGCCTTACTACCTAACATTGTTTTGGCCTTATGTCTGTAATAGAAGTTTGCTTATACATTGAATCAAGTGGTGGGGCCACTTTTATATAACTGGCTGTGTGTGAAAGATGAGGTACTGTTAATGAAATGGGAGACAAGTTCTGAGAATCACCTGAGACGAGAGGGAGAAGCAGATTCCTATTATTTGTGCTAGGCATATGTTTCTTGCTAAAATTTCATATTCAACATTCTTATAAGTTTCTCCGAAGCTAAGAGTGGTATATGTTCAGTAGAGAATAATACCAGTCTTGTAAATAGAACTTGATGTGTGAATAGTTAAGAACACTGGTGATAGGATCTTGTGGAAGGAAGTAAAAAGAATGTAGAATTTGAGCCTGGTTGAGTAGGCAGTGCTTGAAAATGCAGCAGGGACACAGCTGACCTGGAAGGCGAAGGTGTGAGTTGTGTGGATGGTAGATTCTAATTTCTTAAAAACTGGAATGTAGAGGCTTAAGAGAGATGGCAGGGACCAAAATAGTAACCAAATCCAAATCCAATCAGATTAGGAGAATATTGGCAGATTAACAGTGAGTCATTTAGCCACATCTTGTTCTCGGGTTAAATGTTTTTCTATCACAGAACTCTTTATTTCATATTGACTTTAAATATCATAGATAAATAAGATTAACAGGCTTTATTATCACTGACTTTATCAAATGCCCTGTAGCAAAAAATTACATCCCTCATGAAATAAATAATTCAATCATCTTTCACATCAATGCACAGTTAAATGTAAGCTGAATGTAATTTGTATTGCTTATGAGGTGAATGATATGTGCTTGAAATTATACAAATTGTGCTATCATGAAAACCTTCTGGTCTTCCCCACCTTATTTTTAGAAAAAGTGTAAAAATATTAACGAGGTTTTTGTTTTGTTTTGTTTTTTAAATCCTGGTTTAACTTTGGTCTGTGATTATTCCCTAAATAGTGACTTTCTGTGATTTCATTAGGTAGTATTTCTTTACCCTTTTCACTGAATGGTATAAAGAGTTTTTATTTAGATTTAGTACTTTTTTTAGCAGTTTTACTGAAACCTAGAAACAGCACAAGTACCTTTTGATGCTGCTGTATTATGACATTATTTATGAACCAGATGGGCAAGAATAAGTACATTTTTGGTGGGATTTTAATGATCATCCAGTTTGTTTCTCTCTTCATCAATATATTCATTTTTCTAGTCAGTAGGTACTTGAACGTCATATACTTTTCATTGTAATGTTCTTCTCAGATATGGGTAGTGAGACCTTACATCCAACTAACTCAAGCCAAAACCTTTAGAATGGTACTGTCCAACATGCTAGTCACTAGACACGTGTTGCCATTTAAAATAAAACTCATTAAAATGAAATAAAACTAAAAATTTAGTTCCTTGGTGATACTAGCTCCATTTCCACCACTTAGCTGCTTGTGGCAGGAAGCTGCCATGTTGAGTGGTATTGTTTTGTGGGACATTCCCTTCACTGAAGGAAGCTTAGTCGGACTGGCTGCCTCAGCATATTCCTTACTCCACACCTGGAAGACATCTCAGCATCCCCTTACACTTCTCAGCCAAGATCCGTATCTCTCACATTTGTTACCTTTCATAATATTCTTTGTCTTAATTGAGATCTCCTGAATTAAGGCTCAGATGCAGTTTATGCTTCTGTGCAGCCTTCCCCACTGTGGCCTCCCTCCAGTGGAAGTCCCCTCTCTGTGCTCTGCTTACACCCTGTGTACACCTCTGTTAAGTCCTGGTCCTATGGAATGCTACCTGCTTTTTAACATATTCCTTTTCTTCTGCAGGGGTAAGAGGTGCTTGCTGTTAGAGGTGGAGCTTCAGTCATTTCAGAGTGGGCACATAAATGCTGCTTGACACATAATAAAAATGTATTTTTTGAGAATGTAGAGGTACAGGTGAATAAATGTGGCTTTAATAAATTGCACTTTAAGGATCAGAAACAATTTGGATACCTGGAACCAAAAAGGTGGGCATTCCTGGTGGGTGTGTCCCCAATACAAGCCCAGAGGTGGTTACAGGCTGCTCCTGATAACTGGCCACAAGGGGGCGCTGTCATCACTACTCAGAGTTTAGCAAGCACATAAACAGAATTAAAACGATGGCATTCTATATGGGAAATATGCAGCCCTGGACTGGCAGTAGAGTACCTCTTAGTAGATGTGCTGTGTTTTACACTTAATAGCCTCGACCTGTAAATTGAAAGGACTCGAAGATGTGCTTTCCACAATGAGATGAGGCTAGTTAATTCTTTGAGACCTTTATGGTTCTTGACTTACGTTAGGAATGTTAGCAGCTCAGTAGGAAATAAAAATGCATGTGTGTCCAAAAGTGAACAGCCTAATACTCTTAGGAACAATGATTCCATAGTCAGACAGATTCATCCTTAATACTTCTTTTTCCTAGTAATGTGATCCTGGACAAGTCACCTGATTCTCAAATTTTTCATTTTTGATGGAGATATCTGCCTCTGAAGAATAAATAAATTGTATGTGAGATGATAGCCCTGTGATTGGTCTTGACTAAAATGTTGACCAAATAATAGCTAATAACAAAAGTAATATTTCTGTAGTCTTTCACATAGATGGGAAAATTCCTTAACATAATTGGTTGTCCAGAAAACACAGAGAATGTTGAAAACTTTCCTTGTCCCCAGGCACAATTACAGCCACAGTTAGCTGGGTATAGCCATCTCTAAGGAGAATCATCAACTTAAACAATCTGATTTGGTAGAGGTAAAATGAGGTCTGAGTAATCTAAAACTAAGGGATAATTTAAATAAGGTGACTTATGCTAATTACTTAGAAAAAAGCTCACTTTTCTCCTTTATTCCACATAATCAAGAGTGTGTTGTACAGCTGCTCTTCAGGAAGAGAAAGAAAGCTGTGTGTTGCTTTTGATTTTAAGTAAGCAAAATAGGACATGTATAAAACAGAGTAGCACTGAACGATGCTGTTTCTCCTCACCCATATTTTCGAAAGAATGCTAGCAGTCTTACCGTCATTCTCAAAGCCTACTGAACCATATTTAACTTATGCATGTTGAGGGAGTTCTTTTTGGTAGACTCAGTTACTTTTCTTCCATAAGGAAATTGTCTTTCCCAAGCCTTATTTCTCTTATTCTTGATTTCCCTGCATTGGTTTGGCATACTCCAAGGTACTTTTGGGCTACTTGTTCTTTCATCTACCTTTTTGTATTAAAATTACAAGTGTCTGTCACCCAAATAGGAAGTTATTTTCTTAATCAGTTTTGTGTATTCAGTGTTTGAGGAAGGGCTGCTTACACAACGTGCTTGGTAAAGTTCTGCTGAATGAATAAGCACATACTCAGTAAATTTTTCTTGTGTATAATCTTCCCAAATAAATCATTACTGTGAGAAACTATTTTTTATTACCTCAGAGTTCTAGGCACATTGGCAAACACTGTTTGTTGGATTGCTCTGTGGCCTGGCTGCTAATATCCAGTGTCCTGAACCACTTTATAAGGTGTTTATAGGTCTATTCAGCAGATGTAAAATCTTTATTAAAATTTTCCCCCGTGTGCCATTAAAATATTTATGACATGATCACCAAGATTTTTATTAAATTTAAATATTATTAGAAAAATTAATACAGAGGCCCTCATCTGGTATAATTCTTATGTAAATGATAAGTATTTAATTCATTCTGTAAATAGTAACAAAACTTGAAATGCATATGTTGTTGAGTATATGAATTAAGAGTTCAATTGAGTGTACCTGTAATATACTTGACTGGTTTTCTACCCTTTTGCTGTTATTAACTATGAGTTATTAAAGTTAATTTCAGAGTTTATTCCAGGAGAGGGAGTTGAAATTATACAGGAATTCACATACCACATTAGCTTCTTGCTTAAACTAATTAAAAAAGAACTAGTTCTGGGATTAGAGCTCCCTTGGTGAAATTGTTGAAATGTGAAATTTGAATTTAAGACTTTTTTGAAGACTGGAAACCATTTTGCCGACTGGTGTTTAATTTTGTTTTTATTTTTTCTTTTTAGTTTTAATTTTGATTGCTGTTACTACTGATACCTAAGCCAAAGTGGTGATGCTGCCTGAGGGAAGTCTCTGCAACTGATGAGTCAGCAGTTACATGGTAAGATTGTGTACCTTTCACCCTTAAGGTCGTTTAATTTCTATAGCATTATGGTATAGAAATTTAACTGGAAATAGTATAGCAGATTTTAATATTCCACGTTAACATATATTAATAGCATCAGATGGTACTTTAGAGCTTTTGATCCTAATCAACAGCTCAGGACTTTGAAACAAAAATTGTGACTTGACGTATTCATTTCGTATTAAATTTTTTGTGTCTGAAAAATACATATGGCTATCTAATCTGACTTACTGAGTTGAGATCTCTGCCTGGGTGGAGTGGCGTATGTCTGTAATACCTACTCAGGAGTCTGAGGCAGGAGGATCACAGTGAGTTCGAGGCCAGCCTGGGCTGTATAGCAAGACCCTGTGTCAAACTAAACCAAAGCAAACCAGATCAAACCAAAATGAAAGAAAGAAAAAAGCAAAAATAAAAACAAAACAAAGTAAAACAAAGCAAAACAACCCAGACTCTTGCTAGTATTGAATGGTTATAAGAAGTCAAGACTTTAAAAACTTTAAAGCTTGTCAGCTTTATTGTACTTTACTGTGAGTGGAGTCAATGATAATTGCAGCTGTGGCTAAAATGAGTTCTTTGAATTATTTAGGATTTATGGATTTAGTGATCCATATTGCTCTATCTTTGAGGGGGCAATTGAAAAGGAATGAGTCTATCAGACTAGTAAGGCAAGTCATTCCTTTGAGTGTCACTTCTCCTCATGTGCAAAATAGTATCATTTGTGTTGCCTGTTTCTTAGAGTTGTAAACAGTCAAGTGAGGTGGTACATGTGGAATCTTCCTCTGTTTTCTTTTTGAAGAGTTGGGAGAGAATAACAAGCCGCCTTTCGAGGTGGTGGTCGGAGAAAACATAAGGTAGTAGTGAAAATACTATTCCTGAAGCCAAAAGACTTTTATCTCAATCCTGTCTCATGTTGACCTTGGGCATATCATTGTACTAATGTTAAATTTAGCTTATGTTTGAAAACAAAATTTTTGAAACAGTAGTCCCAAACTTTCTCCAGAAACTGAGCTGACTGGTGGCACAGTTCAGCAGTATGGTGCTTGCCTAGTATGGCCAAGGCCCTAGATTCAATCCCTAGTACTGGAGAAAAAAAATCAGAAACTCAAGAGCAAAGTAAATCCAGGACAAAAAAAAAAGAAGGAAATAACAAAGAACAGAATTGATTACATAGAAAACGACAACAAAAAAGGTAGAAAAAAGCTTTTTTTCTTTGAAGAGATTAAATGTGATAAACTTGTTGCCACATTAACTAGGAACAAAGAAAAGCAAAAATTCTTTTTACCAGGAAAGAAAGTGGGTCTATCACTACAGATCCTACAGATTAAAAGGACAACAGTGCACTAATATGAATCACTTAACGTTCATACATTTCCTAACATTGATAAATGGACAAAATCCATCAGAAACACAAGCCACCAAAGCTGCACTCAAGAAAAGTGGATAACCTGAGTAAGGCTTTATTAAGATGTTGAACTCTTAGTTAAAAATTCTTCCACAAAGAAGGCACTGAGTGTATGTGACCTGACAGGTGAATTCTGTCCACCTTTAATATTGTCTTCAGGAAACAGAAGGGAGGGAATATGAGCTTGTTTTAAGAGGCCAGTATTATCCTGATACCCCAAAAACCTTTTTAAATCAACTATTAGTGAGTTAAAAACAGTTAACGTTATTGGACTAAGTCTACTCATCCCATGACAGGACAATTAGGTAGAGAAACAAGGTGATAAGGAATGGAGGATGGTGTTCTTTCAAATTGTCTAGAGAGAAGATAGTGAACTCTTGTCACAAAACCATCTCTTCTGAAAGGTGATTTAGGGTAGTTTTATGGGCAGTTAATGATATTTTCATATCGCTGGGTCTTATGGTTAATACATTGTGTCAATTTGAGCAGTTTAGAAGTTTAACTGAGAGACTCAGCAGGGAGCCAGGGTTCTTACTTTGTAAATATCCTCATCCTGTGCAAAGGAAAGCAGGGACATTTTGTGAGTGCTACACCCACCCTGAAGATGGGGGTGGCCAGTGTACAATATAAGGGTAGAGAAGAGGTTTGCCTTTTGCTCTCTTTGGCTGTGGCTGCTGCCTTGTTGCCCCAGTGCCATGCCACCCTGCCTTGGAGCCAGCTGATCATGGACTGAAATCTCCAGAAACTGTAAGCTAAATAAACCTTTTCTTCCCTAATTTTGGGTGTCAGGTGTTTGTCTCAGCAACGAGAAAAAGTAACCAAGACACTGGGCATCTTCCTACAGGCTGGATGATTCACATCTGATCCTTCTGCCTAGGCATGGATGTTTTAAGTTCTGCGAATTGGAGACAAAGATCATTATTGCATTGTCGTATTCTCGTTACTGATTAGGTAGATGAACAAAAACATCCTGGTGCTCAGTTAATTGCATACAGACTCCCAGTTACTAACAAAAACAACCTTAATGCTCCACTTCAGTTTTCCATTCTTAGCCCATTCCACAATCTTGGGATTCAGGTCACCCTCTCAGATCTATTTCCCGCTGAATGAGGACTTGGCGAGGGTAATGAATTAGAACCACCTTACCTGATGGGACTTAAATACTAATAGCTATTTGGTGGCAGATTTCTCTGCTTACAGTCTAGAGTATATTTGATGTATATTCATCATACAAAGGGGGTTGCTCTCCAAAGGAGGACATGTGGGTTTCCTTGAAATTTTGGGTACATCACTACCTATTTATTCATCTACATTTTCAACATTCTCCAACCTAACTTTTTCCTTACAATTCTTTGCCAGCTCCTAGTCAGGTAGTCCTAACTAGCAAATGCTTTCGTCTAATTTCCAAATTTAATCAAAATGCAAAAAACTAAAATTTATCATAGTGTATAAACATTTGCAAAGCATTTCTTGGCTCTCAGAGAAATCAGTTGTATAATAGATAACCCCATTGTAATTGTCCCATTTAGTAGGGAGCACATACTGAGGGAACCTAGGTCCTGGTATCAGTCATAACTGGGCCCAGTTGTAAATCTGGACTAAAGCATTATCCTTCATCAGAATAACCAAATAAAACAGAAAAAGTATGGGGATCAAGGACTCAAGGTCACTTGTTCTTTTAACAAAAGAGAGTTTGCTGGTTTTTCTGTTGAAGCTCTCTTTCAATGGTTCAGTCCAGTTTTCGGTCTGTTGGTAGTCAGTTCCTTGCTCTCTCCACATTTGGAGCAACATTTAGTCCCTGGAGGCAAGTATGTGTAGAGATTCATTCATTGGACTTGAAAGAATCAAATTTCTGCACACTGTCACACTATTGGTTGCTGTTAACAGTGCTAATATTACAAGTGTTTAGTTGGTTATTACTTAACATTGGTTTTTACTATAAATTCTTGATTAATGATGCTATGTTGGCTTTCCAGAGTTCTGTGAGGGCGAGGGAAAAGTGGGAAGTTTGCAGCAAGCTGTGATTGAGTTTTTACGACAGCATCCAGGCCTGTTCACTGGTCAAAAGGCAGCCCAGTACTGCAAGTTAATACCATAAACAAGGCAAAGAGAGGGACGTGACACCATCATGTGCAACAGTGAGACTAGCAAGAACACAAGTTGTCCACTCAATTGTCACCATCATCAGTAGAATAGTGACAGAAGAGCACTTTTTATACCCCGAATATGGTAAATAAAACTAAGAATGGACTAAGTTCAGTCTAAAAGAGATAATTTCAAAAGAGGCCTTCACATATGTGGCCAGTTGATTTTTGTATGTGACCTTGTTTGACATTGGAATCCTCGTCCCACTAATCATTCACATTAACCTTTGTAGCCCTTACCAGCTCACGGAGCTCCATTCAAAGCTGCTACTGAGGCAGAGGCAGGATTTAACCCCACAGAGGGACTGGAATCATCCCCTGTTGAACTCTGCATTCTACCACTGCTCTTCAGGCTTTTCCCAGGTTCTCAGGATGTCTCTTTTCTTAAAGGGAAGATCTTCTTCATCATTCCCATTAATGTCAAAGAAGTCTCCTCATGCTTCACTACCTTTCTAGATTTGGAAACTGGTTCTATCAATGTTATGGTGTCCAAATAGTGTGTTTTGTAGAATACCAGTACAGGCAATGAATGGAACTCTTAATCTTCTACTTGGTAGCTGGATGGGCTCATTGTGTGTGGAGGCTGAATGACTGACATGGGCCCAGGTGGATGTATGCCACTGTGTTGGTGGTATAGTGGGAGATGTGTGAGTTCTTGGAAACTCTGAGCACACAGTCCCAGGCCTGGCGCTTGTGTTCCATACCATGAACACCTCTTGCCACTGACTTCACCAGTGCCACTACCTCTTACCATCTTGGTCACTCCAAGTGCCAGGTATTTTGCTCCTCTGAGTTGGGAGTTGTCCTCTGTGGCCACCTTTATGCCTATAAGCTTGGCTGTTGCCACAATGACTGCCTCTCCAGCCCTGGTGCCTGCCACCCACTGGACTGATTATGGTCTTAGCCTCATAGCAATCATATTCTGGGCCATGCAAAGGCATTGCTTACCACAGATACAATCTGATGGTGAGGGTCTCCAATAGGTACAGTCCTTTACATATGCATTTGGCTCGGCCTTCATACCTGCAGGTGTGCCAGCCCCAAATAATTGCTCAGTGACTGAAGCTCACATGGCTTGAGCTCACATTTGGACTGTACTCACATTATCCAATCAACACCTGGATCTGAGAAAGACACAGCTTTTGGTTTTCTTTCCTTTGCACCATCAGTTTGGACAGATTTTGAACTTTCCATCTCTGCGTGTACCAGCACACACAAAATGTACCACTTGTGTAGATCTGGTTAAAGTCCAACAATTTCATCTGCTAAATTTCACACAGAACCCCAAATGGTGCTTTTAACCATTCCAGTGATGGTACCCAGATGGCAGAGAAAGAGAGTTCCTGGCTCCATGGTGGAGCAGCACATCGAGTGTGACAGCTTGTTGGCACAACCAAAACTCCATGGTCTGTGCCGACAGTAGGTACTTGGGCAGCCTCCCCCATGACTGAGGAAGAGGGCCTGGATCGAAAAGGGTTCCCTCAGCTGCTGACAAGTCACAGTGAGCCAGCCAGGAGGCGTAGTGCTCACCTGTGTTGTGGGACTGAGTCTTGATGCTTGCCCCACAGCAGGCCAGATAAGTTCAAAGACAAGGTGTTGAGACAAGGAAAGCAACTTTATCCCACAAGTCTTAGAGAAGGTAGGAGACTCTTGTTACAAAGCCTATCTTATCTGGAAGCTGATTTCAGTGTGAATTTTTTTTTAAGGCAGTTGATAGGCATTTCTAGACTGGTAGGTGTCTTCCCCCACAATAGGTGGGCCATATAATCAATGTCTGGTTCTCACTGCCTAGTCACAGGTGTTTTTCAGTTCTGCAGATCTGAAAAAGAAAGATCATTATTTTCTCAGGCTGTTCTTGTCACCAGTTAGTTAAATGTTAGCACAATAGACAAAAGGTAGATGATGAGGGTAGCTGCTCTAAGACTGTTGTGCTGATTGCCAAACTCCCTGTAATGAAAGAAAACATTCTTAGTGCACCACTTCATTAATATGAAATGAATAATACATTTAACCAGATGCCATTCAGCTCAGTGCAGGGTTGGTTCAATACCTGAAAATCAGGATAATTGACAGTAGTAGCGTGAAAAAAATAAAAATTTTTTCTTTCAAAGAGAAAATAAAACAATTTCATAACAAGATAATAGGAGAGTAAAAATAATGCATTGCATATTGTTGTCTTCAAAGTAGTTACTCAGAGTACAAGATATAGGCATGAAGTATTGTCTAAGCAGTATTAGTACAAACCTTTCTTTTCAATGAGCTAAGAGAAACTAGCTGTATAACTATCTTAACTATCTTTTGTGTATATTTATATATATATATATATATATATATATATATATATATATATATATATTTTGCCTTTTCCTTTCCTTTCCTCTTTTCCCCCATCACAGTTTCTCTTTTCTTTTGTTTCTTCCCAATTCACAATCTCTATTGTACATTTTGGATCTTCTTTACTCTTTCAACTTTTCTCACTAGGGAGACAATATGATGTTTATATATGTGGGTGTGATTTATTTCACTTATTGGTGTGGTCTTGAGTTGCATCCATTTACCTATAAAGTCTCAAGTTTATTCCTCTTTATAGCAGAGTAGTACTCCATTACATAAGAAAACAACATCTTTTTTATCCATTCTTCAGTTGATGGGCATTTGGGTTGTTTCCAAGATTTAGCTGTTACAAATTGTGCTGCTATAAACATGGAGGCACATATGTCACTGTGGTACGATGTTTTTAATTCTTCTGGGAAGATACCCAGAAGGGGAATAGCTGTGTTAAAGGGAAATAGCTCTGTCAAATGGGACCCTCTAATCCTAGTTTTTTGAGAAATTTCTACCCCGATTTCCACAGTGGTTGTAGCGGTCTATACTCCTGCCTTCAGTGGAGAAGGATTCCTTTTTCCCCGCAGGCCCTCCAGCATTTGCTATTAGTTGATTTCTTGATGATGGCCATTCTTTCTGGAATGAGATAGAATCTCAGTGTTGTTTTAATTTGCATCTCTTGGGTGACCAGTGATATTGAGCATTTTTTCATATGTTTATTTTCCATTTGTACTTCTTCATCTGAGAAGTACGTATTCATCTCACATGTCCATTTTTAGATTGGGTCTTTGAATTTGGGGCCCTGTTTTTTTTTCAGTTCTTTACATATTTTAGATACAAGTCTTTTGTCTGAGGTACAACTGGCTATAATTTTTCCCACTCTGTGGGTTGCCTTGTCACTCTGTTGGTAATTTCTTTTGTTGTGCAAAAACTTTTTAATAAGGTGAGATATTATTTATTGATTCTTTGTGATATTGCTCACACAATCTGGGTTTTGTTCATGAAGTATCTGCCTACACCTCTGTTTTCAAGCTTTCTACTTAATTTCTCTTCCAGTAGATTTAGTGCTTGTTTTAATATTTAAATCATTCATCGGTTTTAACTGTAGTTTAGTGCATGGTGATATATATGGGCCTAGTTTTAGTGTTTGGCATGTGGAAAGCCAGGTTTTCCAGCACTACTTACTAAGAGACTGTCTTGTCTTCCAGTGAACATGTTTGGCCCCTTCATCAAAGATAAAGTGACTGAGTGTGTTTGGAGTTGTGCTTGCATCTTTTCATTTGTTCTACTGATCCTCAGGTCTGGTTTTTTTTTTTTTGTTTCTTTGTTTGCCAGTATCATACTGATTTTATCATCATAGCTTTGTAGTATAATTTCAAGTCAGGGATTGTGGTGCCCCCTACCTCACCTTTGTTGCCCAGAATTGCTTTTACTATTCTAGGTCTTTTCTCGTTCCAAATGAATTTTAGAGATGTTTTCTGTAGTTCTGTGAGGTATGCTAATGGTCTTTTGATTGGGATTGCATTAAATCTCTATAATAATTTTGGGAGTATGATTTTTTTTTTTTTGTGGCCCCAGGGATTGAACTCATGACCTTGCGCTTGCCAGGCAGGCACTTAGGCCGCTGAGCTAGATCCCTGGCCCTGGTGTTTTTGAGACAGGGTCTCACTATGCCGTTCAGGCTGGCCTTGAGCTCACTTTGTAGCCCAGGCTGGTCTTGAACTCACAACAATCCACCTGTCTCAGCCTCCTGAGTGGTGGGATTACAGGCGTGAGCCACCACGCCTGGCTGAGTATGATGTTTTTAATATTCATTTTCACAGTTAGTTCTTCCTATACATGAGCAAGAGATATCTTTCCATTTTCTGATAGCCTCTTTGATCTCCTTTTTCAAAGTACTGTAATTTTCAAGATGTAAATCCTTTACTTTTGTTAGATTTATTTTCAAGTATTTCATTTTTAAATCCACAAGTCTTTTGGTGGTGTTTTTGAAGTCTTCTATGTGGAAAATTATGTCACCTGCAAATAATGATGATTCAGCTTCTTTTCCTAGTCTTACTCCTTTTTTTCTTTCTCTTGTCTAATTGCTCTGGCTAATGTTTCCAGAGTTGTATTGAATAGGAGTAGTTATAGTGGACATCCTTGTTTGTGATTTTACATTGAGAGCTTTCTATTTTTGACCATTTAGTATGACGTTAGCTGTTGGTTTGTCATAGATGGCTTTTGTAAGATTGAGATAAAGACTATTCCAATTTTCTGTAGGATTTTTATCAGGAGTAGGTGTTGGACTTTGTCAAATGCTTTTTCTGTGTCTATTAATATGATCATGTGATTTTTGCCTTTGGTTCTATTAATATGGTGTATTTATTGATTTGTGTATGTTAAACCATCCCTGTATCCTTGGGATGAATTCTACTTGGTCATGGTGTATAATCTTCTTGATGATTTGTTGCATTCTATTTGCCAGTATCTTATTGAGGATTTTTGTGTGTGTGTTCATTAGGGAGACTGGCCTGTAGTTTTCTTTTTCTTGGTTGGGTTCTTTTCTGGTTTTGGAATCAGGGTAATGCCTCCAAGAATGTTTTTGGAAGTATTGCTTCCCTTTCAATTTCCTTAAAGAGTTTCAGCATTAATGGCATTAGTACTTCTCTGAATTTCTTTTAAAACTCAACCGTGAGTCCATCTGGACCTGGACTTTTCTTTGTTTGTATACTTATCATTACATTTTCAATTTCTTTGGCTGATATCAGTTTATTTAGAATTTTTATATCTTTTTTATTTAGTTTTGACAATTCTATTGTGTCTATGAATCTGTACATTTCTTGTGTTTTCCATCTTATTAAAGTACAGGTTCTCAAAGCAGGTATTGATGATCTTCAGGATTTCTGTAGGATCTGTTGTGATTTCCCTCTTTTCATTCTTAATTGCTTGAATTTATGTTTTTTCTTCTTTTTAATTAGGTTGGCTAATGGTTTATCAATTTTATTTGCTTTTTCAGAGAACCAACTTTTTGATCCATTGATTCTTTGTATTGTTTTGTTAGTCTCAATTGCATTAATTTCTGCTCTTTATAATTTCCTCTCTTGTATGAGCTTTGGGCTTGATTTGTTCTTCTTTTTCTAGAAGCTTGGGGTTCAACATTAGCTAAATAAAATGCTTATTTGAGCTCATTCTGTTTTCCTGATGTGAGAGTTCATCGCTATCAATTTCCCTCAAAGGACTGCTTTCATTGTGTCCCTTAAGTTCCAATACGTTGTATCTATGTCACCATTTAATTGTAGATACTGTTTAATTTTGTCTTTAATTTCCCCTGTAACCCATTGGTTGTCCAGAAGGGTGTGGTTTAATTTCCTTGTGTTTATGTATTTTTTGTGATTTCTTTTGCCATTGATTTCCAGTTTCATTGTGCTATGGTCATGTGGTGGATTGACATCTGGTGGTCAATTTGTAACAACCAGCTGAAATGAATCAGCATGGTGCTGAGTGTGAATGGCATCCCTGAAATTGTTGCCAAGATCATAAAGGAAAACTGGAGAGGAAGAGGCAGTATTGTCAGTTTTCTGTGGTGTTGTTGGTTCTCCTGGGTGTTGTTGATTGTCCTGCTGCCATTGGTTCTTCTGGAGGAGCTTGTCAAGCTTCTTTTCTGATATTAACTTGGCTGTTCTCATTGTTATAGGGGCTCAGGACCTTGTCAGAGCAGAAAATGGCTACAGTTCACTTTGGGGGGGCTCTGGTCCTTACTTTACCACTTCCTGACTCTGGAGGGGAAGGTGGTGTGCT
>RJWT010010113.1:0-24511 GCA_004365215.1 Cuniculus paca | reverse complement strand
AGTTTACTTGGCAAGTCACTGTTTTAGAAAGAAACAACCTATAACATTAGTGGCATAGCATTAAAAAAGATGGTCCAAGCTCCCACCTACACTGAGCTTACATTCTAATAGGGCAACTTTCTAAGAGAACTACAGCATTTTCATGAAAGGGATTACTTAAATGTATAGTTACTTGTTTTAAAGGGTGTGCAAACAGCTAATGAAGTACAATGTGAGGTTCTCCTACCATGAAAAGAGCCACTCTAACATAATGTATTTGGGGATGGGAGTAATCTTGCCGTGAATCCACTTTGGCTTTCTCCATTAATCTGTTTGTATCACCATCAGTTCCCAGATACAAAACACTCACAGATAAACTTTAATTTTCAGAGAAAACACAGGATAAACCTAAAAGAAGCAAAAGAAACATTTTCTAGTAATATTTTGGAAGACTATTTTTTCTTATTTTGGGTTTCATGCTTTTGCTATTATGTAGGACAGTGTTATTTTTATCTAACCAAATTTGAAATTGTGTCTCTGTTGAAAGAAAGCTCTAGAAGAAAGAAAAATGTCCTGCTAGGATTGTAACACAGAACACTTTTTCAGAAATGAACTGCTTAGAATTAATGACTTTATCCTTGCATAAGTATTTTGTAATTCCCTCCACATACATGGAGATTTCATTTTTTTTAACTTGAAAGAAATGTGTAAGATATTAAATCGTATAGATATTCTAATTATTTAAGTATATCTAAACATTACTGTTGGTTAATGTGTAAGTACATGTGTATGGTATTTTATGTTATGTATTTAGGAAAAAGGGCCAAAGAGAATTTTGCTTTCCATAATATTGGTCTCTCTCTTACAAAGATCAGTGTGTTTGTGTATTAGTAGTGATCACCAGATTACTATGAAAACTGATGATATTTAAAAATTCTATAATTATTATAAACACAGTTTAACAACTGTAACCATACTGCAAATCATAACTATTTGAATGAAAAAATTTAATGTACTGAATGATGATTTATCTATATAACATTCTGTGGATTTAAACTATGTTACACATATTTAGCACATGAGACTAAGAATTTCTAAATGAATAGATCAACATCCCTAAAAATCAATATTTTCTTCTTTTTCACAGGAATTAAGAATCTTACATAACAATTGAATAGCAAGGAAAATGCTATACTAAAGTAGTCTTCCTCTTTTTTTCGAGGATTTACAGTTATAGAACATGTAAACTCACATTTTAAAAAATCTATAGAAAATGGGTAACAGATAATTGTGTCTAAGAACAGAATCATTTTGCGCATGAATTTAAAGCATCTGGCTTTGATTGGTAGATTGATTCATTGACTGATTAATTTAATTTAGTGATGCAGGAGATTGAGGCCAGGCTCTTGCTTGTTCTAGGCAAGCACTCTATAACTGAGCTATACTCCCAGCCATGTATTTGACTTTAATTTCAAATATTTCCTTTGTGTTTGTATTTCCTTAGATTGGACTATATTGATTTAAGAAGCTTTGTAAAATTTAATCGACAAAATCACTGCTCTTGATAAGCTTATATACTGAAATGACTTTGTCTTTGTCTTAGCTAAATCCTCTTAATTTTTGTTAAGATCTCTGTTGTCTGGTTAATTTTTTTTTCATCAAAAAAGTGATGAAAAGGACAGGTCCTAAGTTTCTTGCACATGTAAATTGATTTGTTTTATGCAATTATATTACTCCAAACCATAATGCAACGATTATCAGCAATGCCAACAACTGACAAATCTAACAGAACCTTACTGAAGGGCTATTACCATGTCTCCAGAATTAAGGAAATTTCCATAGGCATGAACATAATTCTTAACCAATGCTACAAGAAACAAAAGGAAGTAGGAAGACAAGCAAAAGAGATAATTTAGTGGGACTAGCACTTTATTACAACTGGGAAAGAAGTTTAAATCAGTGGGTCAGAAATTCTGTCTCTGTTATATGACAGCTTGTTATCTCTTAGAGGCAATTCTTTTCAAGTGGTAACATCTGCAATACATAATAATTTTCATTAAGAAAAGCAGAGCACTGGAAATTTTCCAGTAAATAGAGAAAGGTAGGCAACACACTTTGAACAAATTTAGTTCCACTAGGAGATTTTCCTATTTCACCTATACTCTGCTTCTTTTGCATATAAGTAAGAATGACTATAGAGTTATCATCTTCATGAAAACAATATCAATAATATTTGCACTTGCTGTTGCCATCTACTATACATTTTGAAAAAAAAATTCACCGTGATGATAGGAAAAAACTTATAACCCTCTCTCTCTCTTTCTCTCTCTCTCTTTCATATGTAATCACCTTCCCATCTGAAACAAATTAACTCCTGGGGAGGAGATGTTCCAAGAGCTTTCACTTGGTGGTTTCCAAGGAAACAGCTTCTATTGTCCACATATGTCCTGCAGTTCAGACAGCAGATTGCTTTGTACCATCAGACAAGGGCCCAGAGAAGCCAGATAGTTTATATATACTCGTGAGTGTTAAAAACAAAGTAATAATCCTAATGTAATCAGTACTGGATAACCCTGAGTGTGCATGTGTACACTTTTAAATTTCAGTCTATTGGGTTGAGTTGTGGAAAATGCAGGCTATGGGCTGAGTTTGGAAATACTCTTTTCTATGTTTTATATAAAAATAAAATGGCTTCTCTTGAACCTCCTCAGAGCTGGGGGTGTAGCATCCTTCAGTCTTGTGGAGCCCTCTACTGGAAAACTGTGTATCAAACTGAGAAAGAAGGTATTTTTTCCAAAATCCATTGAAGTTAGATTATATTGGTCACTATTATTTAACTTTCTTATCTAATAAATTTTGAAAATTTACCTTTACCTCAACAGTTTTGAATTACTTTAAACAGATTCTCTTGTTGCCGTTTTTCCTGTTAGAAGAAAACAGTGTTAGTAAAAGGTATTGATTTAAATTCTTCCATGTGAACATAAAAATACCAGTCTAATTTCATCCTTTTAATCTGAAGATTTGAGCAAATTCTTTTTGACTTGGATTGCCTTTAACTTGAAAAATTGAGTTAATTCATTTTGACTGGGAATGCTTCAAAAAAACAAGCAAAATCCTAATTCTTTATGTATTATTATTAGTTAATTATTCTGGGTTATTACATTTTACAATATAAAAATATATGAGAAGTATTGAGTACAAAGAAAGTATCATAGTATTTTTAATATGACATAATAAAGACTCAGATGTTACAATATCAGCATTGTATTTCTTCAGGCAAGAAAATTACGATGTTCTCCATGTAAAGAATAACAACAAGGGAAAGCTCAAACTTCAGAATAAAGATTAAAATCAAATTAAAGAATAATTTTTTGAATGTGGAAAACCTTGAAAGAGAACCTTTTATTTTAGAAAATGCCTTACCACAGATAGTAAATGCTGTATTAACTATTGCATCAGTCAGTACTTACTAGAGAAAGAGATTTAATGTAAGATATACAAATACATAAGAATTTACAAGATTGACTTACACTGACCACCAACAGACTCTGGTGCAGAAGAGTGTAAAAGGTCTGTTTGCACATTGGAGATATGAAGAATTCGGTGGAAAGCCTGAACTTTTATATATAAGTAAGAGCAATTGTAGAGTTAGTATTTTCATGGGAACAATTTTGTTAATATTTGCCCTTGCTGTTGTCATGTACTATGCATTTTGAAAAAAAAATTACAGAGATGATAGGAAAAAACTTATAAGCATATCACTCTGTCTCTTTCTCTCTTTCTCTCTCTCATATTTAATTGCCTTCCCCAGTTGAAACAAATTAACTCCTGGGGAGGGGAGGAGATGTTCCAAGGGTTTTCACATGGTCATTTCCGAGGAAACAGATTCTATTGTACACATGTGTCCTGTGGTTCAGAACACTGTAGTGTCCAATGTAGTGTCTCATGCAGGTCTGCAACAGGAGTCCAAAGGGTCTGCGACAGAAGGATGATGGGTCTGTGCTGCAATCCGGGAGATAACGTCCAAAGTGAAGGCAAAGAGTGGCGTTCCTCTGAAGGAACAGAAGGGAGTCTTCCTTCTTTATTTCCCCTTTATACTATTCAGGTAACAAGTTACCTGAGGGTGGGTTTTCTGTCTTCAGTCAGTCCCCTCTGCTGCACTCAGAACTATGCTGATCCAATTTAGTTGGGCGTTTTTTACCCAAGTTGACACGATCAGTTAACTATCACAACTATACAGTCAACATTTAGCACAATGGCATAATCAGTAAAATATTGTGTTTAAATTATGTTCATATACAAAGACAGAGATGCAAACCAGCATTTCTTGTAATTTATGATTTGCATTTTTCTTAAAAAAAAAACCTAAGTACTTACGAGAAGAGTTGTAGCTATAAGAAACTTCTATAAATATCTCACTAAATTTAGAGGACATGCTCCTTTGGGTCACGTAGATGAGTGCAGGTGAATCCATCATACGAAAGAGCAAGAGTCTATACCCACCCCACCCCCCACCAACTATAACACTTGCTCACAAAATTTTTTGTGAATTCCTGAGGAAAGTCTGAAGCTTGCAAGTTCTGATCTGTGGTTGTTGTAATCTTAGATTGACACTTGAGTTTGACGTGGAATATTATCTCTTGATAAATCTTTAGTATTTGATATACATTGTAATGTTGTGTTCATACCCCAAATATAAGTTTTTCATTGTTCCTTTTACCTCCACTGCTAAATTCTAACTATGTTATTGTCTTTTCTCTAAGATAATAAATAATAAACCACATCTTTCCGTCACTATAGCATAAGGGTTAAGAGTATGCTTAGATAGATATCAGACTTTATGGCTTAAAACATTGGTTTTCTCTCTTTCTTCCTACACAAGATTGGGAAAATTTCTTAACCTTCTAATGCCTCTCTTCTCTAACCTGCAAAATTGATAAAGTAATATATATCTCAAAGCTTCTTGTGATGCTTTCATATGAGAATTATACATAAGATGTTTAGAAATGCATTGACCAAGAAGGGATATAAAATATTATTTACACTTATTCCACCTCCAAATGATTTCCTAATATAATCCCATTCCAGTCTATCTAGATATAATTCATTTTCATGGTAAAGAAATCAACTATTTCAAACCTCCAATTTCTTGTTAAGATTAAAACCTGCACTTCTGAACAATTCTATTTGCTTTATTGAATCTTTAAATGAATATTGGTTATTGTTCAAACTCTTACACTTTGCAGGTTAGTAGAGTGTTAAAATTGTACTCTTTTGCCTCAAAAAATGTTTCATTCCACTCAAATAAAATTTCTTATTTTGGTTCATGTTATTATACTATTTCACCTTTCCATTTCAAACAGATACTGTTAATTGCCACTGACTTGCATTTGTTTCTCAGTCACAAATCCCACTATCATTCCAGATGATTTATATATTCAATAACTTTGTATAATTCATCACCTTTCTTAACACCAAAACCACCTCAACTCTACTGCAGTCAACATCTATGATCGTACCTTGGAATTGACTGTTACTAATAATTGCCCAAAATCCCAAACTATAAACCCAAATGCCTCTAATGTAGTGCCATTGCCACCACATCTTTACATTCAGCAAATTTTTTACTTCGGCTAATGAACATATTTTGTTAATAACTCTACTCTTCCCTGCATACCTCTATCCTTTCCCCCCTCTCCTCTTTTCTCATCTTGATCTCTTACTCTCACTTGTCTCATCATTGATACAAAATTTCATTATTTAAACCACTAAATTACTGATATTTCATTACCTTGTCTCCTCATTCTTCTATACAAATGACAAAATTCTGTACTATCCTCTGACATTTAGCCTCTCTCTTTCATTCAGACAGCCAAGAATTTCAATATAAACAAGAGACTGGACTGGAACCATGACAGAGTCCTGGTCTTTGGTTTCAACTGGAAACTCAGCAATGTCCCACTGAAGTTTCTGAAGATAGATACGCATATCCCATTTCTGAAAAAAAAATTACTTGTAACCCTCTTTATTTTCTTTAAAGTTTATGTGACGCTGCCACAATCACACTCAGAAAAAAAAAAAACTTGCTTAACTCAGAGAAATAAAAGCTAACTAGAACTCTTCAATTCTTAGCCCTTACTCAGTAACAAATGCATTTGCCTTGTAGTAAATGATTTAAGACAGGGATGAAGGCTTCGATGTTTAACAACAGGAATGGGCTTTTGTTGCTACAGATCATTCACACGATCCTTCCTGTTTCCCTGCCATTCTGTGAGTGAATCAGGACATCAGCTTAAGTGGGAATAATTAGATGATTTCTTCAGAGAATTTAAGAGTTGGTTTCAGAGATCTTTCTTAGTCTCCGATGATTGTTTAAACAGCCGTATGTAAATTCAGTGTGGACATGGAAAGCAGGGAAAATGACATTAGAGCAGAGGTACCCAGGAAAGCAAAAATAAGACTCCCACAGTCCTGGAGAAAGTGATAATTAATCTTCGAGAGTTTGCAGTTTCTTTTCCATTTCCTAGAGAGACATGCTTCCTGTTTGGAGGTCTTAAGAGATATCACTGAATCTTATATTCTCCCTTTTTGCTGAAACTAGTTCAAATGGGTTGCAGATACGTGCAACAACAACAACCAAACAAACAAACAAAAAAACACCGTCCCTGCTTCTGCAGTATCATCGATTGGAATATAAACATCCTTGTGTCACTCCCATCTTGAAAAACAGAACACCTCTCTTGAGTTTAAACTGAAGAAGAAAGCCCATTTCCAGACACTTCAACCTTCTGGGAAAAGCAGACTAATTATTAAAGTAATTCAACCTCCAATTGTGTATCCTTTGTTTATAGTTCAGCCACTTGAACTTGGTTTCTACTCAATGTTTCTGTTTCAATTCTTCGTTTTTACTGATGTATCATAGTGTTCGAAAGAGGTTACCACCCATCTTCCTTTTAAAACCAGCTCTTTGTTCTGACCTCCTACACTCTGTATTACACACATTCTTCTTTGTGAATCAATCTTGATGAGTTGTAAATGTAGCCCTCACACTTCTCTTGTAAGCTCCCATCACATACATAAACACATGCAATACATATATGCAATACATATATGCATACATATATGCAAATATAGCAGACCATCCAAGCACACATATAAATGCAGTCTTAACCTCTCGACATTTTATTCAGATTCTCAACTCGAATTTGCTCGAAGTTTTATTCTTCATCGTTATCTATACCCTTCTAGTCCTTCAGAGATTTCTAGCACCTTATGAAACAACACTATTATCCACTCAGTCAACCCAGCAATCTTATCAGTGAACTTGAGACTGCTACAAAATCATCCTAACTTACCTGCTCATATCTCTTATTGCTCACCTTCAAACCAGAAGTTAAACTGATGACAGAATGATCTTTCCCAGTATGACTTAATTACCCTCCAAGTAGGACCCTTGCCCATGCTCACTGCTGACAGAAGTAGGCTTGGAACAAGAGTGCACATAAAGGGTTATCTATCACATCTCTAAATATTTAAGAGGTATCAGTGTAGTGAACTATTCAGTAAAATCAATTATATCCTCCTACCTTAAAAGTACTTTATAATGAGGTCATACTACATTGCAAGCTATGTTTTACATAATTGTTTGGCAGAATGTCAAAAATAAGTGAATAAGTTATTCCTGTCATGTCTAAACTTTCTGATGTTCGGATGATGATGTTTGCATAAATAATGAAATAAATGTACACATAATTCAGTAATTGATGTGTATTTTTAAGTAAAATACATTTTTTAACAAAGTCAAAAATTATGTTATCATTATTAGAATTTTCTTTTAGTCTCTATTCTACTGACAATGATATATCGACAAACCTATTTTGAATTGTGGTAGTTCATAAATTGCTTCTCATTAATGGAAATTTGGAAAAATATTTCTCTGCTGAAGTAGTAGCAACTGGAACAGTGTAAAATTCTTAAATATTTAAAGGGAAAATAAATAAATTTTACATATTCAAAACAATGTGTTCTCATGACACAAATTTTTGTTGCAGTAAATATTACAGAATATTTTAATTTTGTTTTCTAAGCCTCAGTCACGTTACATTTTTTCCGTGATTTTGCTTTGTAAAGCAAAATCAAAATCTTCACATCAATAGACTGTCACATTCAGACCTGTTTTATGGCATATGGTACCTTTTAAATAATTGAGTGATAAATTGTTTAATAATGCAAAATAATTCTTCACGCACATTTACCTGTTACTTTTGCCTTATTATGCTCTGACTGCCTCCATAATTGGAACACAATAAGAAGCAAGAAAACGGATGCAGGACACTACTGGAAATGATGAAGTAGTTTCCACAATTTAATATATTTATAATATTTTAAAGTAAGAATATGAGAGGTAAGTGAAGATTTTTCTTTTTCTCTTATCTATTCTCACAACTCAAATTCTGCCCATACTGACTGTCAAAAGTAGTGATTATATACAACACCCACAGGGGCGTAACCTACAAACCTCCGCAACCTCTGGTGCAGTCACCTTCTGCTTTGAGAATGTATAGGCGAAAAGTAGGTAAAGAAACATTTCTCTGAGGCATGAATGGTGTTAGCCACAGGAGTGAGTGTTTAGGGCTATGGACTACACTGTGCCAACACTGAGTCAGGTTATCATGCCATAGTTTAGGGTGACTCACCTTTCTTATTTTGTGGGGACTGAACGATATGCCTGGATTGTAGAAGCTTAGTGCTAAAACTAAGAAAATACTATGCAAACTTACATGGGTTGATCTTCCTCCTAAACGGTCTATATGCATTTTCACACAATTTTTGTATGTTTGTGTTATAAATGGTTTCAAGTCAAGGATTTCTCTTGTTCATGTCTAAGGGTAATGATATGTCACTACTTCATTTAAACTACTCTGATCCTTGCCTGTAACAATGTTGTGATACCATCTAAAACAGATAAAATGTTATATATAGATCTTGTTACTCTTGTTACACTAGAGTAATCTGTCATCACCCTTCAACCAGCAGCTTCCCTCCATACTTAACCTCTCATACTTTCCAAACCTACTATGTACTCCCACATCCTCATATCTCAGCACATGAGCTTGTGTTTTGGAAGTGTTATTGCTCTCAATCATTACCAGATCACATTTCTTTTATCTTTGAAGTGCAACCTTAAATATCATTTCTTCAGTCACCTTCCTCAGTCTCATTACAGCATAGTTTTTAACTGCAGATTCTGAAATCACTGTTGTGTTCAAGCTTTTGCCATATCACTAATAGTCATGTGATCCTGGGCAAAAAATTTGCCTCTCTCTGCCTTAATTTCTTTATTTATAAAATGAAAATTAGATTATCTACTCATGAGACTGTTCTGAGATTGAAAATAGAAACCCTGATAATGATGTCTACTAGAGAAAATACTAAATATACACTAAGGAATTATATAACCACCCAGCTACATGTTTAATACATTTGGAATATATATACATATTTGAATACCTAGAGAGTCTTTATTGTGTAGGAGATTCAAAACTCAAAATGGAATAGAAGCAAAGTAATTGATTCAGTTTTAAAGTTTTACTTCAGAGATTTCAGTGATCAGGAGCTTGGTGTCCAGATAACCTAAAAGTCTAAGGATTCTGCAAGTGCTCTGATCCAGATACTGTCATTTGAATTTAAAGTAAAACTTTAGAGAATTCAGAAATAATCATTTAGATAAAGGGATGGTTGTTATTATTTGAAGAAAAGATCCTGTAAATCGAAAATTGAGATTTGAATTTATGAGGATAAGAACTCAATTTCAGGCATAAGGGCAAAGAAACAAAAGCAGAGGCGAGTGACATTACCACACAGAAGTGTTGACTGTCTACCATATGTCAGAACCTGTGCTAAGGTGGATTCTGACCAGAACTCCTGACATGAATGAAAACCACTCTACATTCACAAGTGGCTTAGAATAGAGAGATATGTGACTTGAAACACACATAACATCTTCCCTATCTGGTGATCCTGCATTCTGGACCCCATTTGCACAAAGGCAGACAGACTGAATAGTATGAGAACACAACAAATGTCTATAAATTACCGGGGTAAGAGTTTGGATTTGGCTGTTAGACTGTTCCCTACCTTGGTGAAGGTTTTCCCTTACATTGGACTGCAGTAAGTATAAGATAGAAGGCATTATTGGACCCAGATATATGGAACAGAAACCTTTTAAGTAGTCATGTTGGGACTTCAATCCAGGTCTGAATTCTGAAAATTATGCTTTTACCACTTTAAAACATACAAGACCTCATCAATGAGTAGAAAAAATTTGTCCTAGATAGCAAAAATGGGGTAAATTGCACTTCTATAAAGAGTCTTTTCAATATTTTTTCATTATAAATCTGGCAATGTGTTTCTGTCCGTACTGAAAGGGAGGCCATCCGGCATCAACATGTCAGAACAGAATGTGAACAGTTATTTCATTTTAGTCTTATGAAATCCCTGTAAGATAGGGCAAGATGTTTCATGTTATTGCCTCCACATTCCCTGTGTGGAGAAAAATGAAGTACACTGAGGTCAAGTAATTTGTCAAAGGTCACCTAGCAAGCTGGTGCAACTGCCATTCTTCCAATACGCTTTCCACCAGACCATGTTAGACCTGAAAGGTCATGGATACACACTTGTTTCCAAGTCTGAATTGCAGTTTGGAACATGAAACCAGGTGACTAATGGAGAAATAGTGTTTGGATACCATGTTGTTGAGATTGGAAGAAATGGTCCTATTTAAGCCAATGACTGAAACTGAAGGAACAGCCTGATGGAAGGCATAATGTTCCAAAGCCAAGTGTTCCCTGCCTGTGTCAAGATACATGCAGGTTAACCTCGACAGTAAAGAGGGAAACATCTGTTCAGTGGAGCTGCTCCAATGCAAGGGAGATGAGGAAAATGGTTGATTATAACATTGACATTATCTACCTAATTTCACAAAAATGTACTATTGCACAAGAACAGTTTTCCAGGTTATAAAAGCTGTTGGATTAAGCAGGTGGCATTGTTGGAATCAAATATTACTTTCCACTTTGCACAGTAGATATTTAAATGTCACTAGATTATTCCACCAAGTCTCCTTTAGTTCTGTGGCTTATGGAAATGTTTATTGGTATTTATTGATGCCCCATCATCCTACCTGTGAAGATTGGAACTTTGTATGTAGTGAGCTTACATAGGGTTATTGTTCATGTTTTAGTTATATTTAAATATCTGTATGGAGAACGATCATGGATGTATCCTTTATATTTTCACATCTTGATCTAAGAGCTTTTTTCCTAATCTGCTTGCATGGTCAGCAGGCAAATTTCTTTTAGGAGAACTTCTTTGTTTACTAACCCAAAAAACCTAAATAACTGATCTATGTGAAAAGGTAGAAGTCGTGTGACTGTCATCCATTTCTTTCTGTGCTTGGTGTCCTATTTCTCACCCATGCCTTTGTCCTTATCTGCCACACAAGCCCAAAACAATGCACACAATTACTGCAGAGGTGTCCTCTACTGCATTTCTCTTCCCAATGGGATGTTTTATACTGTCAGGCAAACTGGTCCATTCATGGCCTCATATGAGTGTGGCACTCAAGCTCCAGGAAAGATTGAGGTGAATCCTGCGCTTTCTCTGAGTTAGATCATCAAGTCACTTTTTGTTAAATAAGTTTGAAATAAATCATTAAGATATCACAGTCTACTAAAATATTCATTTGTACATTGAGTAAATAAATTCCAAATCTAACCTGATATTTCTTCTATATTTTCAGGTTATTATTTATTTCCATTTTCATGGAAGTTTGAGGGACTAGAGTCTTTTGTATTCATGATCTACCCTAATAAATTCTACTTTTCACTGAGCCTAAAGTCGATGTGTAATTCATCAAAATGAATCATGTGTGTATGGGAGAAGAAAGTGATATTAGATGAAAATGTTTTCATAAATAGTCTATAGCCCTTAGTGTTATATAATGAGAGGTCATTAAGGACGTGTATACAGAGACACCAAAAAAGTAAAAACATTCACATGAACATGTACATAAGAATATGCAAACATATTGGGGGAAATGGGCAGGGCAACAGGCAGGAAAGGTGCCATTTGGGGTTATTTGGGCACTGATTCTGATTCAGATTCTTCTTCCTACCTTTTTTGATATTGTGCTTCTGGGGTTCCAGATAAACATTTCCCTAAGCAGAAGCTCACAATTTATTATGTACCTTCTTCCATAATAATGGCATAATGCCATGTATATGAAAGAACTGAACAATGGCAACTACTGAATTTCTTGGATGTGGTGAGACTGCTCTGTGAGATGCTCACTGACAATGAGATACTCCCACTGAAGAGTTTAGCTGCTAAAGAAAGCTACCCTGATTTTAATTACATTCTGTGTTGTTGACCAGTGAATCTTAATTGGATACCTTCCAGAAATCTTGTACATACCAAAAACAAAACGTATGGGTCAGCAATTGCAAATATGTGTCTAATAGCAGTCAAAAAGACAGTGGAGAACAATCTTTCTCGCTAAGTACTTAGCACACTCAAATTCTTCCCACCATCCTGCATTCATTCTGCAAAAGTCTCCAAGTGCATTTCTATGCTTTTAGTTACTCATTGGTTAAACACTAAAAAGAAAAGCACAGTAGTTTTTCTCATCTTTATCATTCATGTTTTGCCAATAATTAATATATATCTACTAAACTAACATCAGTATGGATAGATTCCTTAGCATAAATTTATTTCAGATTAAAAGAATGCATGCTCTATTTTCTTTTTTTATATATTGACAAGTATATCACCATAAAACTAAAATTTTCATGAATTCACTCACCTTATAAAACATTTTCTCTCCCATCTTCACTATGAAATGACTTTCATTACCATCACTCTTGAGATGAGTGAACCAAAATAAATGAACAAATTTTCTACAATTTAGCAGCTATCAAAGGGGACCAACATGGAACTTGAGCTTGGCCACACTGATGCTACAAATTCATATGCTTTCTACTTATACCATACTTACTGATTATTCCATCTGCTCTCACCCTCAGAAGGTGTGTTCATAATGTCCATTAGTGATGATGGACTTTCTGCTAGGAGACAGAGAAACCGTAGTAATGGATTAAAAGATGAGAATTTATTCGTCTCTTTCCTAAAAGTCCCAGTTAGTATCAGAGTGTCGCTGTCTTGAGTATGTCAATGGTTCACACCTCTGTTTTTCTTTCCCTATTCTCCATTCTTGAGTGCAGCTCTTAACTTTATGTCCAAAATCGATTGCCAAACCATTTCCATTCTGGCCAGTGTGGAGGAGTAATAATAAGACACACTTCTCATTAATAAGAGCAGTTCTTCTCACATTCCCTTGGCTATGATTTAGTTACATGGCCACACTTGACTGAACAACAGTCCTGTCTCTTGACAAGCCATACTCAGTAATAAATTAAGGGAAAGAAGAGATTCAGTTCTCACCATATGATGAGATAATTTTCGATTACTCAAATGTTGCCTTCTGAGTCCCCACTTGAGTGTTTAATACTGTTTCCCATAAAAATTTTAAAACGAGAAAGAAAATTTAAAAATGTAAATTCTGTTTAAGAATTAAATTACTTTAAGCAATCATTTCAACTAGGCTAATTTTAGTACCTTAGATTTTACTTTAAAGGTTTGTTACCTGTCTATGGCTTGAGTTTCATAGATAGAAGATTATTTACAATATCTATTTTAGTATTTTTTTTAGAGTATCTCATTGAAACGCATGTGCACTTAAAATTTAAATAAATAATTTCAGTTCTATTTAAAGCATGGGCCTGAAAAGTACAAAACACGGTAACAGCTATTTTATACTTCGGGTGTTGTGAAATCTTTCAGGAACAGCAGTATTTGAAGATAGTTTTTTATTTAATTTGATCTAAATGGATTGTACTCTTGGAATAGTTCTCAATCATCAGGATGTATTTGTGGGTAGAAAAAAATACCATCAATGGGCCATAATCAGGTTAACGTGCATTCTTTCTGAATTCCTACATTTTTCTTTTCAATGAAAATACAAAGGGACAATATAGCATCTTAATGCCAAAATGTAAGACTTTGCATTTTTCT
Source organism: Cuniculus paca (assembly GCA_004365215.1). Lineage (NCBI taxonomy): Eukaryota > Metazoa > Chordata > Mammalia > Rodentia > Cuniculidae > Cuniculus > Cuniculus paca. The sequence goes on along the minus strand of RJWT010010113.1, from coordinate 10,402 downwards.
ATTTCAAATTTGCTTTCATATAAAATTAGCTAGAAAACAGATTGAATTTTCAGGTAATACATTCCTCTGAACCACACATTTTCTGGTTTTCCTTTATGGTCAAGTCAGTTTCCTGTGCATGTGTGTTTATTTTTCTGTTGATATCAGTCCAATACCTTCCTTTTGAGCATGCTTTAGCATATAACTACAGGGGTTTTCTGACTCAACTATGGACAAAGAATCTGAAGAGACAAGCCTGTTCGAGCTCAAGATTGATGTTAAAATTTACATCAAGCATTTTTCTTTTCTATCCTTCCTTTTTATAAATTAGCAAATATCACAACTACTTCAGAATTACATATTTTAATTTTCTCAAATTATTCTTACCTTTTCCAGTGCATTGTGCTTAATTATTTTTGACTAATATTGGATATAACAGTCACATAGACTGAAAACTGGAATGAATTAAGGCATCATTTGTTCTGAATATTGGAAATTGAATTTAGAAGGTTTTATTGGGATGTTTCATTTTAATATGTCTATTTGAAATCCCATATTCTGTTTTAAAAGGTTGCAAACTTTCTAAAATAGTCATACTTAGGGTAGTTTGACTTGGCCCAATCTTTATTTGGATGGAATAGGGAGAAAGGGAAGAATGCGAAACTGTGAGACTTTTTGGTTCCTAAGGTCTTGGAAATTGATGTTTCCAGAATTGTCTTGTTGCATTGTTAGCTACAGTGTGAATACCTATATTATTGAACACACTAATGCTTAAATGTAAAAAAAAATTGCTCTAACACCACTCTTCGTTCCTTTATTCTCAAAGCAGCTACAGAAGATGTTTAAAATTTAAGGTGTGCCATTCTTCTGCTCAAAATATTACATTAACTGCGTTTCTGTCTCCTCTAAATACACCCCAATAGTTCTTGGCTTGATTTCTTACTCTCTTCCTCTTCCCTGACTCAGTTCCAACCATACTTTCCACCTTGAAATTCCTTGAACACAACACATACCTTTCCTCTCAAGGCCTTTGTTTTTGTTCTCATCAGCCTAAAAAATGTTACTTCCAGACACATCTAATCATCTAACACTTCATCACTTTCTTCAAGTTCCTGCTCAACTGTCAACTTCACAGACAGCCTACTTACCTTGCTTTTGTCTTTTTAAATAGCATTTACAATGTTTTAAAATGCTATAAAATTTTCCTATTTATTATATTCATTGTTGATTCCTATGTCTTACCTGGTAAGTCCATTAGAATAAGGGTCTTTGATGCATTCATTGTGTACTATAAGAAGGCCTTAAATGGCAGTGGATACAATGAGACTGCTCAATATAAATTAGTTGACTAATTGAAGATGACAACCTCCTACTCCTAAACACCCTATTCAATCTTTCTTTGAGTGTTTCTGTTTGTTTCTTTCTCTATCATGTATGCATACATTTATACTTACACTACCTCAAAAACATAACTCAACTATGCGATATTTCAGAACCTGACCAAACACATATGTAGCTAGAGGTAGCAAATGATCCTTGTTTAGTTTGGGCATACCCTCCAAGGCATGGTCCCCAGGCTGGTATCCCCAGGAAGTTGGTAGAAACTTTAGGAGATCTTTATGCCCTTGAAGGGACTGATGATAGCATCGCCTCTTCCTCATTCTCTTTGCTTCTCGGCCATACGTTCTTTACCATTGCCATCTGGTACTGACACCAAAGTCTCAACCATCTGATCTGCCAGATCTTGGAGTGGTACCTCCAAAACTGTGATTTAAATAAACCTTTTCTCTATAATTTCATCAGTCTCAGTATTTTGTCACTGTGATAAGAAACTGACTAATAAAGACATTGAACTCATTATGACTTTGGGTGACTGCGTAGTCCACTGTAGAAGTAAAAGAAGACTATCTAAATGAGAAGAAACCAAGACTGCTTATTCAGAGCTTCCTGTGTGAAAGGAGTAAGCTACCATCAAGCTACTTGTGTTTTGGCAGAAAAAAAGAAGCAGGCAGAGAGGTGAAGAAGCTTACATTGGAAAGGGGACAGCCTCATGATGCTCTGATGGGAAGCTGTTGTTAGAAAGAAGTTGTAAGTGGGTGAATCAGAAATGGAGTGTTCCATATAATTGCTTAGCAGCACAAATTTGGTTTTCTCTGGGTTATAAATTGGAAGTGGGAACAAAAATTAGAGAAACTTTCAGTTATGAATTAAATTCAAGACATTATGATCTAATTGTTACTGTTTGGCTTCTTGGATTGTTACTAGAGATAGCAGTTCCCCTAGGTTTGGTCTATTAATACCAGACTGTCTTTGTGGGCTGATTAAGTTAGGGCAAAGGGTTGATTTCCCTAGCTAATTCTTTCTGGTTATGGCTGAGTTCTATTTTATATGTGATCTAGAAATTTACCATTTGTATAGTCAATCATTTACTATAAGCAAACAAATACAGTTTTTGTTTTATTTTCTATCTTTAAAATATTTTATTGGTATATGCTCATGACACAATAATTATATTTCTTTGGGGAATTGGTACATATATATGTAGTATTTTTTGTTAACTTTCCCTCAACTCTTCCTCTCCCTCATTTTTCTGTTTCCTTTTCAAAAGATAGATAACAATAGCATGTACATCCCTACCAATAAAATTAATTTAATGCTTTCTAAATAATCATTTCTAACAACCATCATTGCTTATACAAATATCTTGGCTTCCAGAATCTTAGTGAGTTAATTAAAGGCTGAAAAGAAATTGCAGTGTAGTCCTTCCTAGGCCAACTGAGATTCTTCTCACTTGCTTATAGAATTTTGGGAGGGTAACCACTCAGCTATATTTAGGAATGGTCTGACCATTCACTCACTGATCAAGCACTTGGCTAAGAGCAGTAGTCAGTGGCTTCCACCATCATATTTTTACTTTCTCCAATCTAGTTTTTACACTAAGACTATCGATTCATGCAGAATCTAGATTGAAGACAGATTTTAGTGAAAGACCACCCCATTCTGTCTTTTCACTGACTTAGAATTGCTCTAAAGGTGAAATATGAAACTGTTAACATGGACAACAAGACCTTAGACAGCTTGTTTTTATCCACTTTTTTAGCTTGTCTTTCTACTTCTCATGTACCCAAAATCCTTCATTTGTGCTTCAGTCTTTCTGGTTATAGCCCTTTGGACTAGATCTGTTTCCTCTTACCATATAGCATTTTCTCTTCCCTAAAACTTTCCCCTATCATCATTTTTTTCAGCTAATTTATTCTCACACTTCTGGCGTCAGCTTAGGCTTTAACTATCCCACTAGCTTTTATCCCCCTGTATATTGGCCTCATATCTTTAGGTTTATTGTGTCCTAACATTTATATTTGATATTAAGATTCACATAAGTACAATTTCTGTTATATCTACTAAACTGAAGCTTGGAAAGAAGGAAACCATTTTAGTTCTACATTATTTTGATCTCAGCGCCTAACAAAGTGTCTATCACATCATAATGGTCAGCAGACATTTGTTGAATGGGGGAATTAATGAATGAGTGTTAAGAATACACAAATAATTTTAAGGGCCTGGAGATGTTCATATTCTAGGCAGGAGTTAAAGTTAAAAAGATTGCATAATAATCTATAGACTATGATGAAACAATGAGGAACAACTAGCTCCAAGAATTTGGGACCATCTTTTCAAAAGGATTTTTTGAGTTGAGTTTAAGAGTAGGATGTATTCAGTTGTTGAGGAAGTGAAATCAATGACACTCTCTTATCACTGATTCCCATAACAGTTCTTAAATATAAAGTATTTATTTGTGACTTCTGAATCAGCAACCATTAATCGTCTATAATAGTGTTCCTCTGTTCATTGAATGTGATGATTTATGGTTGTTGTAAACTATATAAAATATTTTGAAAAGAAATAATGACATTTCTTTTGAAAAGGATTAAGCAGCTATTTCTTTTACTATTCTTAGGATAAATTAAAAGAGGAGAAAGTAAAAAATAATCTTTCCATAATGCTCATAAATCAAGTCAAAGTTATTCTTTGATGGGTAGAGAAATATTGAACTAGGCAAAGTGAGATCTGAAAACTAAGCAAAGTTTGGTTATGAGACAGAACTTTATTCGGAGGAAGGTTTTTTTTTAATAGCAGTCAGTTACCTTGCTGTTCTCAGTTCAAGAGGAAAAAACAACACTTTGAAAGTTGCTGCTGAAAATATAAACTTTCCTTTTTCCAAAATATTTCCATTTTGAAGAGCAGTATATTTAAATGCCAACAGTCTCATACTGTTAGGTTGCCTTGCCTTTTCAAATGGCAGCATTTGTGAAAATGATTTGCATCTTGGTAAATATGTATAAAAATTTCAGGATTTCAACATTTTAGGTCACTTGTCTAATACATGCTTTTATCCAATACATAGTACCTCCTTTAGCATGGTATCCACATACAAAAATAGTACATTTCCTGATACACAAATTTGCTTTTGAGGAGCACCAACAAAAAGCATTATAGCATCACAATGATGATCTACTCCCATTTGATGTATTAAAAAGATACTTGAAGAGACATACAATTTAATGTGCCCTTATTCAGCCTTTACTCATAGGCAAACTATAATATATTCCTAATCAAGTCTGAATATTCAACAATTTTTCCAATAGTCCTATCTGAATAAATTTCAGCTGGATCTAAAGAGTTAGTTTGTAATGTGACTGGAAAAATTGTGTCACATAGAAAAACATGGTTAGATTGAACAGACTGACATTTGAAGTTCTTTCATAATTCTATAGCTCTAATATTATTGTCATGGAAATGGGAGAAAGGATGATGAGAAAACCTTATAACAATAGAGCCCAGCAGTGCCCTATCTGATGTGTTAATCATGAGCTGATACAATGGAAATCCTAAGCCCTATGGGTTTGTGCTTTGTTTTTTCTTTAATGCTTAGTCAAATATTAACCTTAATCAGCTTTGATGTCCTGATATATGTCACTTTTTGTTGGGAGAAAGAAAATTTAGCCATTTAATTTCAACATAAGCAAGTTTTTAGAAAGCTATATATTGAACAAAAACAATATAGTGCAAAAGATTTCTGTAGGAATACATTCTTCACTAGAAGATAAATGAATGCTTTTGGTCTTGCTTTTTATCCCTGTCTCAAAATCCTCTTAGGGGGCTGTGTGTGATCTTCAATTCCCTGTGAAAATGATCTATGGGTATATTTCAAGAAAGGTATGTTTACTTCTAAATGTTAATCTTTGTATGTTTTAATCATCACATTTATCTTTGCAGTACCAATCGTTGATTGGTTACTTAATGAAATTAAGTAGCCTGATGAATTTTTACATTTCCCAATGCTTGTACTACCAACTTGTGGAAAAGCTACTTTCAAAAAAATAGAGTTATTCATCCAAACAAGTAGTGTTCTTGGTTTATAATTGCTATGACTTATGTGTGTTTGCCCAGTATCTGACCTATTTCTTCCTTTTTTTTTTTTAATTATTCGTAAGGAGCTCATTGAGTAAGAACACCCACACAGCTGGTTGACCTGATTTGACTTTCTGCCCATGCCCATGGTCAAGCTTCTCTTGCAGTTCTCTGTGAACATTAGGTGTCACCGTAGGGCAATATACTGCAATTATCCCCAGCATGTCATTTCCTAAATTAGCATAAAATCACTGAAATTCTATTTTTGCTTTCTTGATTAATAACTTTCTGCAATAATCACCTTGCTAATTTTCCATCCTTCTTTCTCTTGTCTTTTATATTTTACACTGCCAACAACAAAGTCAGAGGCAGAATCAAACTCTTAAGGTGTAGTTGTCTTTTAACTTAGAAATATATTTGATCTATTATGATCAGAGAATAATGGAAAAGCTGAAGACAAGGAAATTTGTTTCCTTAGCTGTAGTAATACGCTTTTTATGTGATTCATTTCTTTTTCATTCTAAAATATTTATAATTAGGTACGCAATTCATATACATATTATAGTATTATATAAATTTAAGTTTAAACTCAGAAATAAATGAGCATGCAGTTAAAAATAACTTTAAAGACTTATGAGAACTAAGCAATTCTGTTCCCTTACTTTTTTTTATTCTTGCTGTGTAGGACATTTTTACTTCGTTTGCGTTGATGGTATTTACACAGGCAGAGCTAAAATTATTTAGATCTCATTTAATCTTACTCACTGAATTTTTTCCATTGTCGATACTATCAGTGATCAAAGTAAAGGCTTTAACTCATTAACATTCCCTTTCCCATCTATATCATAATAAGGATTTTTTTCTTATTACACTTCCTTTGAATTACAGTTCATAGCTGACCTGTGTTTATTCTCTACAATGTCTTTTCATGAACAAAATTTTGTTGTCCCTGGAAATAATAAATATATCTTTTCTTATTTCTTTATTTGCCCAGATCTGTGTAAACGTTATTTCATTTTCAATTTTTTCTTTCTTTCCCACTTGTTACACTCATTTATAACCCTCTCCACTCCCTGATTACCTTTCTCTTACTGAATAACAGTTTGCCTTCTATTTCATTTTCTTTTTAGGTTTACTTATTTGAGAAAACATACAATACTCATATTTCTGAATCTGACCTTTCACTTAACATGATGGTCTCCACTTCCATTCATTTTCCTGCAAGTGACATAATTTTGGTCTTTTTAAAGACTAATACTCCAACACACACACAAACACACACACACACAGTTTCTATTTCCATTCTTCTGTTAGTGGACACATAGGCAGGTTCCATACCTTGGCTATCGTGAATTGTGCTACAATAAAGATGGGTAGATAGATAGGTAGATAAAGAGGTTAGCTTAACCCCAATGTTTATTTCTGATTCCTTTGTCGAGAATCAGATGATCACATGGTAGTGTATGCCTGTAATCCTAGCACTTGGGAGGTAGAGGCAGGAGGATCACTGAGTGTTCAAGGTCAGCCTTGGCTATATAGTGAGCTCAGGGCCAGTCTGAACTACATAAAAGATTCTGCCCCTACCAAAAAAAAAAAAAAGAATCAAATGGCTGTAGATGCATGGTTTTTGTTTTTTTTTTTTCAGTCATTTGGTTTGTGTCTATTTTCTTCCAGTGAAGGTGTTTTGCACCTTTGTCAAAGATAAGGTGACTGAGTATATTTAGAGTTGTTTCTGTGTCTTCTAATCTGTTCCATTGACCATCAAGTCTGTTTCTTTTGCAAATATCAGCTGTATTTATCACAATAGCTTTGTAGTATAATTTTAAATCAGGGATTGTGATTCCTCCTGCCTGGCCTTTGTTCCCCAGAATTGCTTTTAATATTCTAGGTTCCTTCTGGTTCCAAATGAGTTCTGGGACTAATTTCTCTAATTGTGTGAGGTATGCTGTTGCTATTTTGTATTAAGTCTGTATAGCAATTTTGGAAGTATGGCCATTTTCATTATATTGGTTCTTTCAATTCAAGAACAAGAAATTTCTTTCTATCGTCTGATCTCATCAATCTCTTTTCAGAGTACTGTAGTTTTCAGTGTAAAGGTCTTTTACTTCCTTTGTTAGATTGTTTCCTAAGTATTTCATCTTTTTCAATGTTATTATAAAAGGAACACACAACTTTTGACCAAGCCCCTGTCCTAATAGCACAATCAGCTGTGAAATCATTAGTGAATTAATCCATGAGTATGGTGTTCATGTTCCAACCATTTTCCAAAATCCTAAACCCCAAACATGAGATTTTGGGGGTATATTTTAGTTCTAAACCATGACACAATCTTATTTCTTGTTATTGATCTGTTTAGTTTTCTTAGACATTTTCAGTTCAATTTTGGTACATCATCTGTCTGAAAATGTACCAATTTCGTGTAGAGTCTCCAATTTATTAGAACATAGATTTTCAAAATAATCTCTAGTGATCATCTGCATTAGGTGTTGTCTGTTGTAACAGCTCCTTTTCAATTTCTAATTGTGTTGATTTAGGTCTCCAATGTGTTTCTTTTGGTTAGTTTAGATAAAGGTTTACCAGTCTTGTTTATCTCTTCAAAGAACAAACTCTTGGTTTTATTGATCCCACAGATCGTTATTTTAGTTTATATTTTATTCATTCCATCTTTGATCTTTGTTACTTCTGTTTCATTTGATTTTGGTTTGTTCTTGTTTTTTTCCAAGACCCCAAGATGCACATTATGTTATTACTTGAATTCTCTCTGATTTTATTTACATAGGTACTCATGGCTGTAGGTTTCTCTTAGAACAACCTTTGCTGCATGGTATACTGTGTCCATTATCATTTGATTCCAGGTATTTTTAACTTCCTCATGGTTTCTTCAGTTATCCACTGATCACTGAAAAATGAATTACTTAAATTTTTGTGTTTTTGTAGTTTTTCTTGATGCTGATTTCTAGTTTAACTTCATTGTAATTTGATAATATGGAAATTTTTTACAAAATTTTTGTACTTATTAAGGCTTGTTTGTGTCATAAAATGTAAGTTTCTAAGAAAAATGTTAATTCTGAAGTTGTTGGATGGCATGTTCTATAGATATCTGTTAAGTCCATTTGATCTATGGCAAAGTTTAAATAGGATATTGCTTTATCAATTTTATTGTTAAATGTTTACAGCAATTACATTTGAATTGGTATATAAACACATAGATAGATAGATAGATAGATAGATAGATAGATGATAGATAGATAGATAGGTAGATAGAATTGTCTATCCAGTTCCTCCCTTTGACCTTTCTTGTCTCTCTTTCCCTTGTTCTCCTTCTGTGACTTCAGAAAGTTTTCCTATCTCCTGTCATTTCTCCCACCAATCCTAGGCAACTGCTAATCTATTTATATCCATATAAATTTGCCTATTCTGGTCATTTCATACACATTGAATAATACAGTATATTGCCTTTTGTGAATAAGTTCTGTAAGATCAGTAATAATGTTGCTACTTTCATTCCTGATTTTCTGATTTTGACTTTTGTCTTCTCTTTTTATTTTACATATGAGATGCATTGTGCTATTTTGATAGGTGCATGTATTATGAAATAATTGAATCAATGTAATCATTATATTCACCTCATCCACATATCAGTTTCATGATGGGAACATTGAAAATCTATTCTATTCTTTGTCCTCCTTTTCTATTTTTTTTTCTAGTCTCTCATTATGACTGTGTTGGTATGCCTGATGAAGTCTTCAAGTGTCTCATACTCTATTCATTTCTACTCATTCATTTTTCTTCTGATATTTCAGACTAAATAATTTAACTGAACTATTCTCAAGTCTGCAAGATCTTTCCCGTACATTTTCAAATATTTTAAAAATTTCTATAGTAAATTTTATCTCACTTATACTTTTCTATATAATTGTCTACATTGAGCCATATTCTCTATTTTAAGCCACTGATAATTCTCATATCACCATAACATTATTCCATTACTGTCCTTTGCAATTTTACTGGATTTATATATGGCAGTGATATAGGGGAATGAACCTCCCATCCAATGAAACTTACTATATGTCCAGCATGAGTTCATGTTCTCTAAAAATTGAAGAATGAATTTTAGGAACAATGGAGGTTAAGAGCAGAATATATTTTTTGAGAGAAAGAAAGCTTCTGTCTGAGAGACAGAAGGGGTCCCAAGTGGGTTGCCAAAGACTCTGTCTTTTCTAGGGGCTTTTACAGAGTAAAACCACGAGGTGAGATGGGTCCAAGGTGTGGAAAACATGGGAACTTGCAAGGTGGACATAAGGTGGGACAGAACCGTGCTCAACCAATAAGATAAATTGCTCAGGTAAAATTGATTAAATCGGGAACAAATGGGAAAGTGAGTCATGTAGCAAGTGGGCATGCTTAAAGAACAGTGACTCTTCCTGTAGGGAGTTGGGATGGTGACTACTGGCTTCCTCAGGGTGATAGAGAACTATTTAGACTATCAATCCTTAAGATGTGGATGTATTTTCTTTGCCTTTTGTCTTGAGAACTGGTCCACAGTGGGAGGTGTTTGTCTCCTCCAAAGTCACAAGATTTTTGCTCCTCTGTGCGGGCTCCCCCTAGGGCCTAGCCCTGTCTGACTGCCTATAATACTTCTATCTAACTCAGCTGCCTATAACATCAGTTCTTTAGGAACTAGCATAGAACAATTCCAATTTCTTGATCCCACCTATAATGTCACTCACATCAATACATACGGTCTTGGGTAGCCTGCTGGGGCTGCAACAACCCCTCTGCCCTGGGACCAACCTATCTTCTTTAACTCTGTTGTTTTAATTAGTAATGGTTCTAAAGATCCTTCTGTGTGTGTGTGTGTGTGTGTGTGTGTGTGTCTGTATGTCTGTGTGTATGTGTGTGTGCTTGTATGTCTCAGCGTGTGTTTTGTCCTCATAAGATTTTAAGAAGTTACACCAACATGAGAAACATTGATCAAATCTGCCTTGGTCTCTTTATAGTTTGGAAAGTT
>RJWT010010112.1:0-24512 GCA_004365215.1 Cuniculus paca | reverse complement strand
CACCGTGGCAGCGTTTCCTTGCTGCCCAGCACATCCCATGTGGGGCTTTGTTGTAGTTGTTGTGTTTTCGGAGACAGGGTCTCACTATGTAGCTCAGGCTGGCCTCTAACTCCCAGGGATGCTCCTGCCTCGGCCTCCTAGTCCTGGGATAACAGGCGCTCACCACCACACCCAGCTCTCGTGGATTTTAAAATTAGAAACCCTGCCATGCTTAGCAGATACATGCTCAGGAAAGTGTAGTTCTGTGCTGTTTCTAGTTGGGCAGTGCTTTTGCTCCGGTGTGGATCTTGGCATTCAGCACGTGGGGCGCGTCAAGGCCTGGGGACTCCATCCGGCTGGGTCCCAGGCGGGCAGATGGAGCTGCTGCTCCTCCGGGAAGGGAGCCGTGGCCACACAGCCGAGCCTGGGCTCACGAGCCCCCCTGCCCTGTGTCTCACCGGCCGATACAGCTTCGCAGATTCGATGTCACCGGGGTTCACAGAAATAGCATCACAGCGCTGGCCTGGAGCCCCAACGGCATGAAGCTGTTCTCAGGAGACGACAGAGGGAAGATCGTGTACTCCTTTCTGGACCTGGACCAGGTAACGGGGCTCGCGGGATCGCTGCCGCCCCTCCCCACTTCCACGGGGACGAGGACGTGTGTGGGGGGCTCTGCGGCCGGTTTGTGTTCTTGGTTATTGTGCCGCTCTCATCGCAGCTGTGGCTCACGTTTCCTTTCCCGATCTTTCCAGCACTTTGCAGGCTTCCATTTCTCTGACTCCAGAGTTGGCTTTGCGACAGCATTGCCTTGACTTTAAAAATCTTCCTGATACATAAAAATTGTACATGTTAAGGTTACCTTGTGTTGTCCTGATTCATATGGATGTTGTGAATATTCAAATCAGCATAAACATATCTAGCTCTTTTTTTCTTCGTTTTTTATTTTTTAAGTGCTGGGAACTGAGCGCGGAGCCTTTGCACTGAGCTGCATCCCCAGCTACTCACTGAGGCTGGGCCTGAACTTGTGATCCTCCTGCCTCAGCCTCCCAAGAGTTCTGGGGTTACACTCATGCCACTGTGCCTAGCCGTGTGTGGCACTCACCTCTTGTGTGAAACACTCACTTTTTGTTGTGCCATTCTTACTGCTGCTACTTAGAAAAGAGAAGAAGCCGCTGTCATTCTCAATTGTTTGAAAGTTGAGCAGAAGGAAAGCGAACCATTTTCCAGTCCTCACTGTGGATAGAGGTTGGTGTCCTGGTGGACGGAGGACTCACCTGTCTCCAAACCCAGTCTGTGGTGCCCGAAGGGAACGGGAACGCAGGGCAGGGCCAGGCAGGGCGTGGCCGAGGGCGGCACCATCAGTGGCGATGGCGCAGGAGCAGCTGTGCCCCCTCCCTCCGACGTTTGACGCAGTGCGTGTTCGCAGCACGAGTCTGTGCTGGTGGGTCTCCTGGCCCCCACTGGTCTGTCATGGAGTCCATCACCCGTGGTGTTCAGCCTCTTCATACCCTTAGAGAGACGACCCTAAGCTTTGGTTGTGTGGGTCATATCTATCAAGTCTACCATGTTAGAAATTAAGATAGAGGAATTAAAAAATATTAATTGTAATTTGAAATAATAAATCCAGTACATATTAGCATAGGTACCGTATTTTTTTTTAAATGAAAATACCTATTTAAAAACAAATGAGAAGACTGGGTGTGGTGGTGTACACCTATAATCCCAGAACTTGGGAGGCTGAGGCAGGAGGATCACCACAAGTGTGAGACTAGCCCGAATTTACATAGTGAGACCCTGTCTCAAAAAAGGAAAAAAAAAAAAAGTAAAAAATACAAAAAACAAAATGAGAAGACTGACATTACTTGACATTTTCATAAATCTCTGTTGCCTGGCAGATACCCAAATTTGAATAATTACAGTATTTCAGTCACAGTGGTGCTCTGTGAAGAAAGCAGCCGGCTCACCCCAGCTCCTGTGATGCTCAGGGCTTTTCCTCGAGAGAACCAGGAAGCGTCAGTGCACAGAAGGGCTGCACATGCCTATCCCACTGTAGCACATCCTGTGCAGAAATCCCTGTCCTTGAGGGTGGAGGCTTAGCGAGGTCATCGCTTCCGCACATCCATCAGAGGAGTCTTCAGGGAGGCCTGGGTTTGCCATGCGGTGTGGCAGTGAAGGGTGCGGCACCTGCTGGTGGAATTGGGCACTGCTTCCTTGGTTCAGGCAGAGGCCCTGCTGTGGCCCCAGCCCATCAATCCAAAGGGCTGACGGCATCTTGGGGTGAGCGTGCCCGGTGCTGCCTGAAGAGGGTCTCGGAGCCTCGGGCAGAGCCGACCCCCTCTTCCGGGTGTCAGGGACCCCTGCGCCCCGGCGCCCTTCTCGCTCACTCACGTGCTGGCTCATGTGCGAAACCAGCCTGTGCCGGCCAGGAGGCAGCTGGCGCCCAAGGCCCTGCACGTGCGCATTTGCCTGCTGCTGTAAAATGCGGTCCCCAGCCGTGTTAGAAACGGGGCTGCCTGCAGCTTCCTCAGTGCTGGGGATGAGTTCTCCGTCTCGAGTGTGGTGGTGGTTACGCTACTATGAGTTTGTCAGAAATCATAGGATTGTATATCTAAAAATGGTGAATGTCACCATGTATTCATTTTGTCGATGAATCCGTCCAGTCTCCTTTCGCTACCCAAATATTGCAGCCTTTTAAATTTATTTTTATTTTTATTTTTTTGACTGAGGGGTGAGGCCAGGGCCTGTACTCCAAGTTCCATCCCCAGTCCTTTTTTATTGTTTATGTTGAGATAGAATCTCACTGAGTTGCTAGGTTGCCAAGCTAGGCTCAAACTTGCAACCCTCCTGCCTCAGCCTCCCAGAGTTCTGGGATTACAGGCCTCCAACACCAGGCGTGGCTGGCAGCAATATTTCTTAATCAACATACTGCTTTAGGAGAAGAGCGACTTACAAAAGCCAGCTTTTGATGCCATGAAAAATAGTGTCAGTAGTGGAGTTCCTAGTAGAACTTACTGTGCGTGGGGAAAGTGTTCTGTATTAATACCACCTTACGTATGCAGAGCCAGGTAGACTTCCTTCTCCTGTGCCCGACTTCTGTGCCCTTTGAGCTGGCATGATTGTCCTCTGATGGCCTCGAGTTCTTCAGCCTTGAACTCACCTGAGGGGGCAGTAGCAGGAGAGCTGGTCACTGTGACAGTCATCCCTGTGTTATAGTGGAATAGTCACCACACATGGCGTGGCTTGTTTCTGTTTAGATCTGTGGGTTCTTCTTTGAACTACTTACTGAGAGCATTTTAAGAGAAATTATGCACAGTTAAGTGACCCTTATGAAGCCTGAAGTGGCATGAGGCGGGCGGGTGGCTTTCCTAGATGTCCCCGCTGTGGGCTGACCTGACCCCAACTCGAAGTAAAGCAGACGGCTCACGGGCTGCTCTGGTCTCTGCAGGGGCTCTGCAACTCGCTCCTGGTGCTGGAGGAGCCGGCGTCCATCGTGCAGCTGGATTACAGCCAGAAGGTGCTGCTGGTGTCTACCCTGCAGCGAAGCCTGCTCTTCTACACCGAGGAGAAGTCCGTCCGGCAGATTGGGACGCAGGCCAGGAAGAGGTGAGCTGCATGAGTGCGTGGCTCGCTTGGGACAGAGCGACTGTAAGGTTCGCTCGGTGTCCCATGTGCCAGCTGTGGGCCATGGCCACTGTCCCGGCTCGGGGGTGCTTGGTGACCATGCCAGCCTTGTCCAAGTCCCATGGGCACGTGCGCTCCATGGTGAGGTGCTGCGTGCGGCACATCCTGGGGCCTGTGCTCGTGTCTCCTCCCCGACAGACCCCTCCACAAAGCCCAGAAACCAGCCTGTCGCCCTCTGCCGCCAGCTAGTCGGGGACTGTGAGGAACAGGGCAGAAGGGACAGGGAGCAGGGGTGGGGTAGGGAGCAGCAATGGTTGGGGGTGCGGCGCTGGCAGGGCCTGAGGGACTCCGGTCTGTGTCCTTCTTCCTTCCTTGTGGATGGGGCAGGTGGCACTGGGCCACAGCACGGAGAGCACAGGGAGGGGCCAGCAAGGCAGGGCCCCGGGCTGGTGGTGCCAGGGGAGGGCGGCACGATGAGGTCACCCGGCTGTCCCTGCCGTCCCTGTGTGCCGTGTCCGGCAGCAGCACAGTGGTTTATTCTCCTCCATGCACGCGCAGGCCCCTGGGCCTTTAGAGCTGCCCGCGCCTCCCCCTGCTGCTGTCCCCCACGCCCCGGCCGCACTAAGTCGGCCGCACTCTGGGCTGCAGCCACCTGGAGCTGGTTGTGGCCCGCATGGCGATGCCTTGCTGCGGTGTTTGCTGGATGCAGGGAGGGGTAACTGGTCACTTTCACCCGGGCCACACCCTGCATCACCCTCAGACCCTTCCTGCTCTGTGGTGCAGAGCCCTAGGAGGTGCTGGGAACCTTTCCAGAGTGTGGCCTGGTCAGGCCTTCGGCAGTCTTGACTAAACATCCAGCATGTCAGGCACTGTTGTAGTTATATAAGGCAAACAAACCTAGATAGAAGTGACCAGCCTGCACGAGGTCTCATAAATAGAAAACATTTAAATATTGGATCACCAAGCCAGGCACCGTGGCATCCACCTAGAATCTGGGAGGCTGAGGCAAGAAAAGCACAAGTCCCGGCCCAGCCTGGCCAACTTGGTGAGACCCTGCCTCAAAGTGAGAAGGGGCCGAGGACGTAGCTCACGCAGAGACCCTGGGCCCCATTCCCAGCACCAAAAACAAAAAGATCACCGAGCAGAAGTTGGCTTGACCGGAAGGGCAGGTGGGGCGGGTACAGAGCCACCTGTTCAGTGTCCTTTTGGCCCACCGTTGGGGTGCGCTCCCTGGACGCGCTGGACACGGTCCTCAGTCCCCAAAAGCTGTCTGTCAAATCCTTCTTGGGCCGGACGAGTTGGTGTTCAGCTGTGGCCAGTCCCAGCACTCGGGAGGCCAGGGATGAGGACTGTGAATTGGAGCCCAGCCTGGGCAGCTTGGCGAGACCCTGTCTCAAATTTTAAAAAGGGCTGGGGGCGTCACTCAGTGGTAGAGCACTTCCGAGTTCAAGCCCTAGCACTGCAAAAAACCAAAACAAAATAAACGCCTTGCAGGTCGCTCTAATGATCTTTGTTTCAAAGTTGAACTTGAAATGCGATATCCTCCTTAGACCCCAGCTAGGGGGATTTAGTTACTGAGGACCTGGTAAGACAGCAACATGCAGAGAACCCCCCATAGATACCTGCCGAGCTCCGGCAGGCCCAGGGGAGCACCTCGCCTGGCGCAGGCCTGCTGTGTGTGTCAGGGTCAGGCGCAGGGCCTGGTGTGCGCCGGGTGAGGGGAGCCCCCCAGGTGACCGCACAGGGCCCAGGCAGCTCCATGCAGGTGATCGCAGGGACTCGAGCATCCCTTACTGTGCTTCCATGCATTTCCCTTTCAGTCCACGCTTCCGCCTTTGAGCCGGGAGTCACCCTGCTGGCGGTTACAGATCGGGAGCCTGAGATCGGGATGCTGTGGGGGGCTGGGTACCGCAGCCAGGTCTCACTTCCGCCTTTGAGCCGGGAGTCACCATGCTGGCGGTTACAGATCGGGAGCCTGAGATCGGGATGCTGTGGGGGGCTGGGTACCGCAGCCAGGTCTCACTTGAAAGCCAGTGCTCTTGATGCTATCGAAAATCTAAGAAATAGCCAGGTATAGTGGTGCACACCTGTAATCCCAGCACTCAGGAAACTGGCTACATAGTGCGTTCAAGGCCAGCCTGGACTGCAGAGCGAGACCTGTCTCAAAAAACAAAACGAAGGAAGGAAAAAAAAAAGAAGAAATCTGAGAAATAGTTTAGAGTAGGAATGAGCAAGGCTCAGGGCCGCACTGAACCTCTTCCTTTGGAATTCTGGTGGATGTCTGAACAGTGTCACAGATGTGGGACCCAGAGAACTGAGAACCCAATTTCTGGGGGTGTGTGGGTTGCTACAGTCACGCGGAAGACAGCTGGAATTGTTCTCTCAACTTGAATATGCTCTTGGTCAAAACCCAGCGGTTCCACACTGGAGATCTTGGCTGACTCTTCTGCCCGTGTGCTGGGACACGTGTGCCAGAGTGCTCATGACACACTCGCTGCTCAAAGCAGTAAAAAAACAGCGACAGCCAAAAGGAGCGGTGGGGTGTACTCAGTGCGTAGCCCTGGGATAATCCCCAGCAACACATAAAAAGGTTGAATTTCAGATGCCCCTCAACAAGAGGGTGAATATGCTGTGGAATATGATACAGCAGTGAAAATGAGCAACAAAAGTGAGCAACAGCTTTTTTTAAGATTTGTCGAGGCTAAATCTTAAAAACAATATTAAATGAAAAAAATTCTAAAAGTATACAAATAGGCTCACTTTTTAAAGAAAGTGATGGACAGTACTAATTACATAATGTTGAGAGATACGTTAGATATGTGACTGAGATAGTGAGAAGAGCAAGGGTGTGACACACAACAGCTGAGTCGAGCAGTCACAGCGGGCAGCGGGGGTAGAAACGCTGGCCGAGGAGGGCGGCATGGTGCCATTTGGCACTTGCTGCATCAGGTGGGCATGTGCCTGGGCATCCTGCTAGGCTACATAACTTTTGTGGCTGGGGTTTTTTGTTTTTGTTTTTTTGGTACTGGGAATTGAGCTCGGGACCTCTAGCTTGCCAGGCAGGCGCCACGCTACTGAGCTATATCTCCGGCAAGGCTGCGTGGCTTTTAGTACATGTATTACGCATGTGTGAGGCTTTTCATAATTTAAAAAGGAAAAGGGTACCAGGGCCGGCTACTGGAAAGGAAGCTCTGGTGGTGTCAGGGGATTTCTGAGAGGGCAGCGGTGCAGACAGCTGCCGTGATTCTACATGGGCAGCTCACTGGGGTCAGGACGGCAGTCAGCTCAGAGGCCGAAACGTTAGAGCAGAGTGCAGTGCCAGCCTGGGCTGCTGCCTTCTGCCTGTGCTGGCTGGAGCAGGCTGAGATGCTGCCTCGGGAGCTGTGAGACTGCAGACGGAGTGGGGTGGTGTGGGGACACGGGCAGCTGGGAGGCCAGTGTGTGCCTCTGTGGGCTCAGGGATGACAGCGTGGCCAGGTGGCCAGAAATCGAGCCGCAGGAGAGGGGGGAGCCATTACCTGGATTCTTGTTGTTGTTACTCACAGGGGTCAGCAGCTGCATCGTCTAAATCAGTCCATGCCTGCTTTTTCTTTCTTTTTTTCTTCTGATTGTAGTACTGGGAAATTTGGTGCTTGTTTTATACCAGGACTGTGCAAGCAGAGCGACCTCACGCTGTACGCGTCCCGGCCCGGACTCCGGCTGTGGAAGGCCGACGCGCATGGCACCGTGCAGGCCACCTTCATCCTCAAGGACGTCTTCGCTGGCGGGGTCACGCCCTTCGAGCTGTACCCGCGTCTGGAGCCCGCGGACGGGGGAGGCTGCGGCTCCACTGAGAAGCACCTGGGGCTGGTGTCCTGCTTCTTCCGGGAGGGCTGGGTGCTGAGCTGGAATGAGTACAGCATCTACCTTCTGGACACCGTGAGCCAGGTGCATGGCGGCCGAGGCGTGGGTGCGAGGTCTGGCCGGGGGGTCGCGTCCACAGGGTATCCCACCTCAGGTCCCTGCGGGGAGAGGAGAGCTGGTTCCAGTGCTTTCCCTCGCCTTCGGGCTGCTCCAGGGAATGAAAGGAACATTGTTTGGTGGGTTTTTGTAGATCTGAAAAAACAGTTTGCGTTTGCACTTCAGTCACCTTTACCTCGCCAAGAAATGGCGAGTGTTTTGTGTGTAAGCACCGTTCCTCATAGGCTGTCTGGGCCATGTTCTTTTTTTTTTCCCCAGTGCTGGGAATGGAACCCAGGGCCTTGTGGTGCTGACTAAATGCGAGTTCCACCACAAGCCCCAGCCCAGCCCTGGGATGTGACCTGCAGTGAACACTCAGTGTGGCTGGCCTGCCCAGGCAGGGCAGGGCCCTCTCCCTCCACTGCTCTCTCCTTTGCCCTTGTTCTCACCCAGATGAAGCCATGTTATTCTGCGAGGGTCTGTTTCACTTCCTTAACTTACTAACATATCAGGGGTAACTTCCTCGCATTACTAAATCATGATGGGAAGCAATTTCTGCTTAAGTCAAGATGGTAAAAGGTCACTGTTAGAGATAGTTTAGGACTTAAAACAAAGCAGTTCTTTTCAGTTTCATTTCATTCATTTATTTACTTTTTGTCTTTTTGAGACAGGGTCTCGCTATGCAGTCCAGGCTGGCCTTGAACTCACTTTTTAGCCCAGGCTGGCCCCAGACTCTCACAGTGATCCTCTTGCCTCTGCCTCCCGAGTGCTGGGATTACAGGGGTGCGCCCCCACACCCAGCCTTCAGTTTCTTCTTGTCCTAAGCGTAAAGCTTTTGCCAGCCTCACCCCACCAGCAGCCGCCCCAGACTCCCGCACTGTGCAGCTCTACCACATGAGCGCAGCAGGGCCCAGCAGAGCCGCGCTGGAGGGAGGGAAGGGTTTTCTCACTGGGCGCGCATCGCAGAAAGGGAGGTGTGTCCACTGCCAGGAGAGCTCCTTCATCACGGTCGCCAGCCGGGCCTGGTGACACCGGCTCATTAGAGAAGAAAACTGACCCTTGAACCTCTTGCCCCTCGGGCCCTCGCCTGCCTGAGCTGGGCTCCCTGACCAGAGAAGCGGGGTGGTGGTGTTGGTCAGGGGATTGCCTGTGAGCTCTGTATTCGTTTCTTCCTTGAGGCTATTTCAGAAGGCAGTGTGTGCACCCTTTCCCAGTGATGCTAACTTCTCTTTCCTTGGGCTCCCTTGGAGCTCATTAGTTAGTGATGTCAGGAGAGTCTGTAACCAGATACCAGCGCTTTTCACCTGCATGCTTACCCTGAGCTTTGCCCATAGGTATAATTAGCCGCGTTCCCAGGCAGGAACCAGGAGGTGGCACAGCTGGGAGCAGGTCTGCACCTCCCCCAGCCCTGGGAAGCCAGGGGCCTACTTCCAGCCATCTGGTCTGCCACCTGAAAATCAGCAGAGAGCACAGCCCCCTTTATTTTATGCAGTGAACCAGTTCCTTTCTTGTACTGTTGACGAAAAGCAGCAACTGTCCAGAATCACGCTACCTGCGGAGGTGGCATCGGCCTCACGCTGGACGTCCCCCAGTGACAGAGACTGGAAAAGCTTGTGCTGGACACCTGGGCCATGGAGGGCCAGGGATGGGCCCTGGACTGGCACAGGCCAGGGACTTGCCCAGGCGGGTGGCAGGCAGGGGACAGGCAGCCACTGATGGCAGAGGTCTCTTGCCAAGGAGGATGAGATGTGCGTCACAGGAGAGGGGAGCTGGGTGGCTGAGGCATGGAGAAAGGCTCTGCTAGCCTGGCTCTGTCACCCTACTGCTGCCACGTGCATCTGTCAGATAGCACCTGGCTTGGGGTTGAGTTACTCAGAAATTCTCAGCTGGGTGTGGTGGTGCAGGCCTGTAATCCCAGCACTCTGGGGAGGCTGAGGCAGGATGGCAAGTTTGAGCCCATCCTGGGCAACTTGGTGGGACCTTGTCTCCAAAACGAAAAGGCCAAGGTTGTGGCTCAGTGGACCCTGAGTTCAATCCACCATACCACAAATACCCCAGAAAATCCCCCAAAATATGGCTGGGGTTATGGCTTAGTAGCACAGCACCTTTCTGGCAAGCACAGGGCCTTGAGTTTGATTCCCGGTACCCCCAAAAAAACAACCCAGCCTTCAGAGCTGGATATAGTGGTGCACACCTCTAATCTTGCCTACCCAGGAGGCTAAAACAGTAGCATTCGCAAGTCACGGTCCAGCCTGGCAATCTAGCAAGACCCTGCCTCAGAATAAATCCATACACAGGACTGGGGACGTCACTCAGCAACTCAGTGGTCGAGTGCTCTTGGGTTCCATTCCCAGCACCGTACAAAAGCTTTTCTCAGAACGTTGTCATAGCAGAGTGCAGGCGTCACTGGACTTGTTTGGATTCTCACACGTGCGTTTCACGCTTCAAACGGTTACTCCTACCTGCTTTTGAAATCTTTGTGTATCTCTTTTGACAGGCCACCATTGCTGGTTTGGAAGGATCCGGCGATATTGTGTCTGTTTCCTGCACAGAAAATGAAATATTTTTCTTGAAGGGAGACAGGAACATCATCAGAATTTCGAGCAGGCCCGAAGGACTAGCGCCAGGAGGTTCGTGTTGGTTGCGAGCTGTGCTGTGTGCCCTGTTGGAAGCGCGGCGCTGTGCAGACGCACTGTGATGTCACTGGCTGAGCGGGGGCAGCTTCCCTAACTGAACGAGCGGGCATTTCTGCTGTCATTCCCGCAAGCCCAGAATCTCGTGCTGGGGGCCTCTGGGCCACTGCTGCCCAGGGCTTGGTGCGGTGATGACTGCTCCAAGTTTGTGGGGTTTGGCGGGCTGTCACCCCACTGGGGGGTGTGGCCGAGCACCTGCAGTTTGCGTTTTGTGTACCTGTACTTGGTCTGAATGCGGACAGCTGTGGGTGGCTGGCGGCTGCCGTCTGGCACAGCGAGGCTCCACACGGGTCGTCTCTGGCAGCCCCTGCCCGATATCTGTGTCCTGGCCCCCGGCAAGGCTGGGTAGCGAGGAAGCCTGGTGACCAGTGCGTCCCATAGTCTGTGTGGAAGGGCGGGTCTGGAGCCTTTCGCGTCAGCAGAGAGGGATGCGTCCCTGCAGCAGGACGCCGAGCAGCTCTCAGTCCTTCAGGGACGGGGGCGGGAGCTGTGTTCTGCTGCCCCGGCCCTGCTCTGTGCTTGTGCTTCCTGATCTGCAGTCCGAGCCAGCGAACACCGCTTACCCTGCCGCAAACCCCAGGGAGCTTGGTTATCAGTACACACGTACTTTTTAAATGCCATTTGAGTTAAATCAAGGTATATTCAAGACATCGTTGAAGTATGAGCTGTGACTGAGTAGTGAGAGTTTTTAACTAAGAACCTGTGAGTCCAAGCGGTAAACGCTGTGTGCTCAGAGGCGTTCATTCCCTCGCCACCAGCTCAGGCAGTGGCAGTGGTAGTGAATCATTTTCCTGAGTCCGGTACACGAGCTTCCTTCAGTGCAGAGCCCGTGCTGTCCTGTGTGGTCCTGTGTCTCCTGGGTGCCTGTGGATGTAGAGTTGCCCAGTCCTTCTCGGGGCGGAGACCGGGCTCCCTCTCTGCCTGCTGCTTCCCAGAGTAGCCGCACCCCTAGGGTAGCAGCATTCACCAAGCTCTTCTCTCTCAGCAAGAGACGGTCTGGAGGTGGCGAGAGGTCCTGAACTCATCCCCGGGGAGTGTCTGGAGAAGCCCCCAGAGGCCGGCGCTGCAGAGACCAGGCTCAGAGGCTCCTCGGTGGCCAGCTCCACGGCCAGCGAGCCCCGGAGCCGGAGCACCTCGCTCACCTCCACTGACAGCAGCTCCAGCCTGCTGCTGCCCGTGCCCCCAGGCGCTCCGGAGCCCGGCAAGGCCAGCCCACCCACCTCGCAGAGATTCAGGGCCATCAGTTTGGAGGACTTCGAGCAGGAGCTGGTCGTGAAGCCCCTCAGGGTGAGGAGGAGGAAGAAGAAGAAGACAGGTGGGTCTGTGCCTCGCGGTGTGTGTGTCTGCAGACTCGGGGGACAGGGTGACCGCCTCCAGAAAATGAACATGCTGCTCCCCGGAGGAGTGTCTGGAAGGTGCGGTGACCCTAGAGCATTGGTGTGCGTGCACCCTGCGCGAGAGCGCGGGTTTTGTTCCTCTCTGTATTTAAGTTGAAGCGTTGGCCTCTCCGGGGCTGCAGACCGGCAGGGCGCGGCGCGGGGGCAGGGGGGCCTGTGCTGGTGCGCAGCTGCTCCTGTCACCAGACCTGGATTTAACATGGAGCGTTTTAAACTCAGAATTTCTTCATGCCTGTTGTGCCTCTCTGGCCAACGGTCACTGCAGGATTAAAGGGACACATGACCAGGTTCCTTAGCGTTTAAATGGTGTTGAGAGATTGGTCTGTGATCTGGTCGATTGCCCCGCTTTGCCATCCCCAATTCCTGAAAATTTCTTGGCGGGCCCTGTAGTGTGTGGTATTTCTATCCTACGAAGCATCCCTGTGTCGGCACTATCTTACTTGAGGTTTATTCTTTCATTTAAAGTATTTTTCTCAAGCCAGAACTTTGTTTTTGAGTGGCCTCTTACTGTTTCCGTAGTCGGACTGTCTCCTGAGCGTTCCCGCTCTCAATTAGAAGGTGGAGGCGGTCACGCGTGTGCCAGCTCCCTGGAGCCAACGCCCTGCTCCGAGTGCCCTGGCAGCAGCCCCCGGTCCCTGAGCACAGAGCGGCTGTCCGTGGCCTCGAGCATCCTGGGCAGCAGTGTGGACCAGCTGAGCACAGAGTCGCCTGATGGCGAGAGCAGCCTCGGGGGCAGCGAGGTGAGCAGTGTCGTGCTGGAAAATCCTGACCCAGAAACGTTCAGCATCTTGGAGGCGCCCGAACCTGCCCCCGAGGCACTGACCGAGGAAGTGGACGCTGCCCCCGAAGTTCTGCAGCGTCGTCTTGCACGGGAGCCAGAGCCACTCCCTCCCAGGGCGCTGACGCTGCCCCTGCTCCCAAGGGACAGCTTGGAGGGTGGCGATGACAGCGGGCGCGAAGAGCAGCCCAGTCCCGGGAACACTGACACCGGCCACAGACGGGGGCCCTGCCCAGGCCAGGATGGCTCTGCTGAGGCCCCCGAGAGGGAGGACACAGAGGCCGAGGGCCCCGAGAGCCCCTTTCCAGAACCCCTGCTCCTGGACTCGCTCACGGCGCCTCCCAGCTTCAGTAGGGCCTCGAGGGCAGCGCGGTGGCCACGCAGAGTCGGGGCTGAGCCAGCCAACAAAGAGCAGGACGGCCCCAGTGCAGACCCCTGGGCTGCTGTCACTGACCATGACACAGGGCAGAGTGAAACGCCCCTATCCGAAGGTGACGGAGAGAGCGAGAGGAGACAGCTGGCTCCTCTCGTGACTGCCTCAGTGGCCGGCACCCACGGGCCTCGGCTTGAGCCGCCTTCTCAGGACCTGGCGCTGACGTCCAGCGATGAGGAGGACATCTACGCCCATGGACTGCCGTCGTCGTCCTCAGAAACGAGCGTCGCGGAGCTCAGAGCCGGGCACTCCCTGCAGGACCTGAGCCAGACAAGCATGGACGACCCCGCCCTGCTCAGGTCAGATCAGGTGTGTGGTGTGGTCAGCTGGGGGGTCACTAGCAATGCAAGGCCACTGGTTGCTGTCCTTTCCTCCTTCCTTTCTTTGTACGTGGGGTTGCACCCAGGGGTACTGTATGATCGAGCTACATCCCTAGCTCTTTTTATTTTTTACTTTGAGACAGTCTTGCTGAGTTGCTGAGACAGGGCTTGAAGTTGTGATCCTCCTGCCTCAGCCTCCTGAGTTGATAGGCTTGCCCCTTGTACCTAGCAGACTGCTTTTTGTCTTAAAGACTTCCTGGCAAGACTGATTATTTTCCTTCTTATGGAAAGCATTTATAATCCTGCTGTAAAACCTGCAGCCCAAATACATTTTGAAGTCTGGGTTTGTAAGAATTTCCAGTGCAGGCTCCTGAGCTACTTTTGAGGCCTCGCAGTGACCTGCTGTGGTGGAAGCAGCTCCTGGCCGTTTGTTCTGGACCAGCCAGGCCAGGTCTGCGTGCGCAGTCAGCCTGGGCCATCGCAGAGCCCTGGCAGAGCGCCTGGTGTGGTGACAGAGACGGTGTCCCCTCCTGCTTGTGCGCAGGGCCCTCAAGGAACCGCCCAGGACCTGCGGCTGGATAGAGCTGCTGTCCCCTCCATGAGCTGTGGGTGGCTGGTGCCCTGTGTGTCTGCCCGGCCCATGGAATGAGGAGGGGTCTGCTGACTGTTTGGGGACGTTTTACATAAAGAAATAATCTTTTAAAGCTGCTTAGTCTCCTTAGTACATCATTATAATGCAGTGCCTTTGGTTTCAAAGCCACCTCTGCTTTATGACACTTCCTGCTGACCATGGACACAAGACGCCCATGGCCATCCACCTTCCCCACGCGGCCATGGGCTCCCCGTGTGGACAGCGTGATGCTGTCAGCGCCCGCTGCATGCAGGGATGCGTCTCCTTCCCCCACTGACCAGGGCGGGTCAGCGAGTCCACAAGCCCTGCCGTGGGTGAAGGGCAGAGCAGCCCAGGAACCTGTGCCCTGCGTGGGGCCTCCGGAGTCCAAGCTGGTGTTACTTGCTTGGGGACAGATTGGCTTCCGGCCCCACATGGCACCTTCCCCAGTGCTCCCTGAATGCGGGTCCCCCAGGCTCGCCGTGTGCCGGGGCATCTATCGCTGGAGGCAGCCGAGCAGGTCCTGACTCTGTGGACCGAGGCCTGGGGGAGTCAAGCTTGCATGCAGGCACATGGGCCAGGGCGAGAAAAGCCGGGGCCTTGTTCGTGTGACACTGAACGTTGCTCAGTAAGGGTGTCAGGGTGCGCGTGCTTCCTCGGTGACAGCCGTGCAATGGGCACAGCTCCATCCTCGAGTCGGGTCTCACGCTGGTGTCCTTGTCAGTTTGCAGAGAGCTGGATGGGCTACTCCGGGCCCGGCTACGGCGTCCTCAGCCTGGTGGTCTCCGAGAAGTATGTCTGGTGCCTGGACTACAAGGGCAGCCTGTTCTGCAGCGCGCTGCCGGGCGCCGGGCTCCGCTGGCAGAAGTTCGAAGACGCCGTCCAGCAGGTGGCGGTGTCACCCTCAGGTTGGCCTCCCTGCCCCAGCGGGCTGCAGTCGGGCCCGCGTGCAGCCTGGGATGGACTCTGGGACGTACTCCAGAGGTCCGGATCGCATGCTTCCACGTCCGATCTCGGCATCGCGGCTGTTCAGTTAGTGTTAGGGGGTTTATTAATTGTGATACTGTGTGAAGATATTTTGTACACCGTGGGAATAGTTAGAATTTTGAGGGGTCTTAGTAATACTGACGTGCAGTGTTCTTCTAGAAACGTGCTTCTGTTCGTCATAGTCTCTGAAGCCTCTGCACTGGGGAGTCAGCGACCCCCGGGGCTATGCAGGGTGCATTCCAGTGGCGTGGCTTCCTTTCTAGAAAGTCTCTACTGTGGTCTGCGCCTGGCCGTGGGGGCACCCCTGCCTGCACCCGTTACTGAGTGTCTTAGAGAATCAGAGCGAGGCTTCCTGAGATTCCGCCCTTTCTGACCACGATCAGCATTCATTCCTTTGTGTTTTTTGCCTCGCTCTCCTTCCTTTCCTCCATCCCTTCCTCCCTTCGTTTTCTTGTTTGTTTTTAATAGTACTGGGGATCAGACCACCAAGCTACATCCCTGGAGGATCTCACTGAGTTCCCCAGGTGGATGCAAACTTTTGACCCTCCTGCCTCAGCCTGCCGGATCCCAGGATCGCAAGTGTGCCCCGCCATGCACAGCTTGCTTTTCCTCAGTGCTAAGTCTGCCCTAGCCCTATCCTTCCTCCCGTCACCGAGAACGGCCCTTCACTTGCCTTCCTCCTCATCATCATGGAAACACTGGCTCGTCCTGCACTGCTTTGCTTGCTCTCTTCTACTGCTTGCTTGGGGGCGTCTCCGGGGCCCGGCGAGGCACAGCCCACCCGTTGTTGTATCTTCGCTTTTCCCGGTTTTGTTGTTACCTGTGGGTTTTTCTCCAGCACTTAGAAACACTGGCTGGCTCCTGGTCGTGGTAATGCTGTGTTCCCTGGGCACTCTGGGCGGGAGGTCTCTGCCCGAGCTCAGGTCCTCAGTTGATGCGTCCTGCAGGGCCCAGGCTTCTAGAGCAGTGGAGCCCTGTGCCGTGTGGCATCTGGGCATTGCCACTGGCACAACAGCCCGGCACGTCACTGCCCTCACTCTGGGTCAGCCCTGTGCTGCTTCGCTCTCCCACCTCGGCCCGGCTGCACCCACCACCTGCTGTGTCCTCTGTCTTCCTTCATCTGTCTGTCAGAATCCCTTTCTGAGTGAAAAATCCCCAAACATGTCCTTTTTGTGCAGCTCTGCCTTTAGCCGATCTAGGTGTGGCCCCTCCCTTGGGTGCCTGGGAGGACCTCAGCCACTCCCTAGATACTAACTGTACCTCAGCTTATCTGTTTAGACCTTTACTTGTAGCCAGGTGTAGTGGTGCCCACCTATAATCTCAGCACTCAGGAAGCTGAGGCAGGACGATCGCAGTGAGTTTGAGCCCAGCTTGGGCTACACACCGGGTTCAGGCCAGCCTGAATAGCAAGACCCTGTCTCGAGAAAACTTCTCGAACCTCTAATGTCATTGCTATTTTGTACCCCTGGGGTGAGAGCGAGGACATGGCAGCCCCAGGGGCCACACCCATCAGTGGACCTCCAGCCTCAGATCCACCCGTGTGGGGGACGGTGGGGGGGAAGGTGTTGAGGGATGAGGCACCATAGCCGAACTGCTGGTGGTGGTGCAGAGGCTCAGAGCCCTGGCCTGATTAGCCCAGGCTGGCCTCACAT
This sequence comes from Cuniculus paca, assembly GCA_004365215.1. Taxonomy (NCBI): domain Eukaryota; kingdom Metazoa; phylum Chordata; class Mammalia; order Rodentia; family Cuniculidae; genus Cuniculus; species Cuniculus paca. Next base: position 8,103 of record RJWT010010112.1, on the reverse strand, counting down.
TTGCAGCAGTCCTCCTGTCTCAGCCTCCCAAGTGCTGCAATTACAGGCGTGCGCCACCATGCCCAGCCTGGCCTAGTGCAGTGGGAGAGTGGGTGTGTTCCAGAAATCTCAGAACGGAGCCAGGTCTTTGTGGGCGACTCGAGCGTCCATCGGCAGTGAGTAGAGTGTCTGCGTCCCCAGGAGCCCTCCTCTGGAAGATCGAGCAGAAATCCAACCGCGCCTTTGCCTGTGGGAAGGTCACCATCAAGGGCAAACGGCACTGGTACGAGGCGCTGCCCCAGGCCGTGTTTGTGGCCCTGAGCGATGACACCGCCTGGATCATCAGGACCAATGGCGACCTGTACCTGCAGACAGGTGAGGAACAGCATGCTCTGAACAGGCTCCCGCCTCAGAGGCTTAGGTGGGTTTTGGGGAAGCTCTTTCTAGATGTGTTCGCAGTGCTCTGCTGCTGAGCAGATTTGGCCTGGACCAGTTCAGGGCAAGACTTCCTCGGGCTTTGTGATGGGTGCAGAGCAGCTCTTCCTGTCCTCGTGGCTGAGCGTGGCTGTCTCTCACCCTGCGGGGTCCAGCGCTGTGAGGAGAGGATACTGGAAAGGCCAGCAAAGTCCTTTCCCCAGGGACGTAGGTGACCAGGCTGCTCCAGTCAGCTCAGGGTCCGGTTCCTGGGCACACCGGGTTGGAAAACCAGTGAGAACCAACTTGCTATCTGTAGCAGTTCGGCTTGTCCTGGGCAGCTTCCCTTAGGGAAACTTTCAGCTGCCGGAAGTGGCGCCGTGGGACTCGTTTATTAAAAGGCAAGCTGTAGCCGGGCGTGGTGGCTCACGCCTGTAATCCCAGCACTCCGGAGGCTGCGACAGGAGGATCGTTGTGAATTCGAGACCAGCCTGGGCTACAAAGTGAGCTCAAGGCCAGCCTGAACAGCATAGTGAGACCCTGTCTCAAAAACACCAGGGCCGGGGATCTAGCTCAGTGGCCTAAGTGCCTGCCTGGCAAGCGCAAGGTCATGAGTTCAATCCCCAGTGCTGGGAAAAAAAAAAAAAAAAAAAGGCAAGCTGTTCCAAAAGCCCGGGCTTTGTGCATGGGCACGGCCGGAAGCAGCTTGCCTGCACTGTGGTCCTCAGCGTGGGGAGGGCAGGGCGGGGCAGGAGTCCCGCTTGAGCCCCCCGGCCCTGGCTGCACGTGCAGCTCCTCTGCACCTTTCAGCATTGCCTGTCCGAGTGTTGTGGAAGCTCTGTGGCGGCCGCCGGCAGCCTGGCTCTGGAGAGGGAGTGGGCCTGCTCCGCGGCTGTCCCCAGCCTGCAGCGCTGCACTGCGGAGTGGGCCAAGTGCTCTTCCGGACTCCTGGGTCCTCCTGGGGTCCCGTGTCTTCCTTCAGTGAAGAGAGCTCCGCGAGGCGCTGCACCTGCAGCGCCCAGGATGCCAGACTCTGGACCTCCCTTCATGTGGGACAGGGCACCTGCTGGCCAGCAGTGAGAGCGGCCACCCCCCCCCCCCCCCGCCTGGGGCGCCATGGTTTCCGATGAGCCAGGCCCTCCTAGTCCTACCGTTGAGTCCGTCCGGGCTGGCCCAGGATTGCGTAGCAAGACGCCAGCACATGAGGCCAGCATAGTAGTGCACACCCGTAGCCCCAGCTTGGGAGCCTGAGGCAGGATTGCAAGTTCAAGTCCAGCCTGGACATCTTAGCAACTTAGCAGGATAAATTAAAATAAGGCAGAGGCCTCGGGCTCAGTCCCCAGTTCTTGGGCCGTGGAGTCCTTGTGATTCCCGTTAGCTGAGGGTTCCTGGGGTGCCTTTGTGACTGTAGTTCCAAGGCCTAACTGCAGGATTTAGGCACCAGCTCTTCTGCCTCACGAGTGGCTTTTGAGCGCACTGGGACACATTAGTCATAGGCCGAGGGGTCAGGACTCTGAGTTCCAGCTCCACCACAGCTTTGCAGTGAAAACAGGAAGCCGGGGGTTTGCATTCACAGTGGAACCCCACCCCGGCAAGCAGGTGAGGGGCAGCCCCCAAGGCAGCAGGGGTCCCTGTGTGCCCCGGGCCCAGCAGAAGGCGGTTCTGCGAGCCTTGCGGGGCCGCTGCGCTCCTGCCCTGGCCTCCTTGTCCGCCCTCAGAGCTGCTAAACTCCCAAGACGCCAGAGGGTCTGCACCATGCTCCTTGGGGTCCACACTGTGTGACAGTGCCTCACACAGGCGTCACAGGAAGCAGGACTTAACCTTTTTGTTGACTAAGCCTTAAAATGAAAAGGCGCTCGTTGAGAAAGAACATAACAAATTACGCACACAGGCACGCATGCACACAGCCACAGACTCGGGTGCCAGACGGAGGAAGAGCTGATGGTCTCGGGCTCCTCCCTCACGGCAGGCCTCAGTGTGGACCGCCCCTGTGCCCGCGCTGTGAAGGTCGACTGTCCCTACCCGCTGTCCCAGATCGCCGCCCGGAACTGCGTGGTGTGGGCACTGACGGAGCAGAGGGCCCTGCTATACCGTGAGGGCGTGAGCAGCTTCTGCCCTGAGGGCGAGCAGTGGAAGTGTGACATCACCAGGTATGCGGGGGCCTGTCTTTCACTGCAGCTCCCCTCAACTGTCTGCCAGGCCCTGGGCCAGCACTACAGTCACCTGTCTCACAGTGGTCTCCGTTCAGAGCTGCCGTTGTCGCTTGATTTCTGTCGAGTCTGTGATGGGTTGGGTTCAAGTACTTTTTGTGTGCTCGTCCTACTCTGTTGAAATTGGTGTCTGAACGGTAATTTATTAATTTACTTCTTACCAGTTAAGATTTAGTCCTTAGCCAGATGTAGTGGCCCATGTCAGCATGCTGGAAGGTTAAGGCAGGAAGATCATGAGTTCGAACCGAGCCAATCCCCAGTACTAAAAAGAAGTTCTGAAAAATCAGATCAGGCTGGTTTTGATCATGGTTGGAATGTAGCAGCCAGGGGCTGTAGGGAGACCCCTGTGAGCTGGGATTGTCTGGGCTTGGGCGTTAGGATGGCTGAGACTTGGCCCAGCTCATAGACTGCAGGGCTGGTGGGGCGCCTCCTAGCGGGCAGTACAGCAGGTGCAGGGGGTCCTGGGCAAGACGTGGTGCGTGTCGCAGGTGGCCTGCCCGAGTTGCCACGCAGAGCCTCGAAGCTGTCCAAGACACCTGGAGCAGGGCTGCCAGGCAGAGGCAGCACCTGCCGGGGAGTTTCCCCACCTCTTGGGAAAGGAGGCAGTGTGTTCAGAGCCGCCCCACTGTCCCGTCCCTCACCATGCCTTGCACGCACCTGGATCACCCACATTGCCCGGCAGGGTGATGGAGGCCTTGCCGCCTCCTTGGCATTTGCTGGCCCAGTCCTGAGCCACGGGCGCTCTTCCTCTGGCTGGGTCACTTGGTGACACTGGCAGGTGACGTGGGGCTGACTAGGTGCTCTCCTGCTTTTTGCAGTGAAAAGCAAGCGCTGGAGCCCGTCTGCATCACGCTCGGGGACCAGCACACCCTCTGGGCGCTGGACATCCGAGGGAAGCTGTGGTTCAGGACCGGCGTGGTACCCAAGCAGCCCCAGGGGGACGACGATCACTGGTGGCAGGTAGTGCCTGGCTCCGCGGCAGGCCGCTGACCGCCTGTCCACTTGTCCCCTTCGAGAGACGGGGGCCGCTCGGCAGCGCTCAGGGTCACTGCGGCGGGTTAGGCTTCGTGTTTGCTCCCTTGAAAGCATTGAGGACTTTTCGTGGGAAGGAGCTTGCCACGCTGTCTTTGCTTCAGCGGTGCGCACTGACTCCGCGTGTTTCCTCTGGTGGTGTTGAGACAGTGTCTTTGCAGGCTGGGTAAGCGCAGTGCCAGCTGCCTGAAGACCTGGGCAGTAGCGAGGTTCCGTTCTGAACAGTGTGCTGGGAAGAGACTAGACAGACGCTAGGTTTGCTGCTGCAACCCACAATTAAAGTCTCCCCATCTCTGTGTGCTTGAAAGGCCGTAAGCCGGGCACAGTGGTGCACGCCTGTAATCCCAGAACTCAGGAGACTGAGGCAGGAGGATCATGCGTGTTCAGAGCCAGCCTAGGCTACAAAGTGAGTTCAAGGCCAGCCTGAGAAGAGGTCAGAATAAAAGGCTTCTCAGAAGAGGTTGTGGGTGCTATTTAGTTACAAAAATTATATGTGTTCATTGTAGTGGACCCTTGTAGCATAAAACGTGCAGGCGCTGGCCGGCATGTCCTGCGGGCTCCCCTGCCTCAGCCGGTGTGGTGGGTGCCGATCACTGTCGCTGTCGCCCTGTCAGCAGCAATGCAGGGCTGTGGGTGTGGCAGCGCCTCCCCCACTGAGCTGACTGTGGGCCTCCGCGCGTCTGCCCCGTAGGTGAGCATCACAGACTACGTGGTGTTTGACCAGTGCAGCTTATTCCAGACCATCATCCACGCCACGCACTCGGTGGCCACGGCGGCCCACGCGCCCGTGGAGAAGGTGGCGGACAAACTGCGCATGGCGTTCTGGTCCCAGCAGCTTCAGTGCCAGCCCAGCCTGCTGGGCGTCAACAGCAGTGGTGTCTGGATCTCCTCGGGCAAGAATGAGTTCCACGTCGCCAAGGGAAGCCTCCTGGGTGAGCGAGGGCTTCCCCCATCGCCGTGCTTTGTGGACGGCTCCAGCTGACTGTTATACTTTAGTTTTCCCAGCATTTAGGGTCAAACCCAGGGCCTCGTGCAGCATTGGAGGGGAGCTTTCGTGCTTTCGGCTTGAAAAGATCATGGGGTTTTGCGGGGATGGGGACGCAGCGCCTGTGGGGGCCCTGTGCTCCTTGAGCAGTCTCGCTCCCTTCTTTCCTAGCCGCCACTCGAGGCCCAGGCCTGGCGTGTGGGCAGCGCATAGGGAGTCCTGAGGAGACTGGTTATGGGGAAGAAAAGCAAATGCAGCTCATTAGTAGAGATTTCACGCAAAAGTGAAAACTCCACCAACCCACAGAGCCTGGCGGGGAAATCACGGCCACAATAGAGCAGTCAAGGCCCGGCCAGGTCCGAGGACAAGCTGGGGTTTTTCTTTCCTCCTTCTGCCTTGTTTTTAGTGCGGGGCGCGGGGCGGGGCGCGGGGCGGGGCGCGGGTTAGGAATCGAACTCAGGATCTCACACTTGCCAGGCAGGTGCTGCACCACTGAGCTAAATTCCCTGGCCCCTGACATTTGTTTCTGTGAGGAAACCCTGGTTTTTTATTTCTGCCGTTGCCTCCTGCCCCACGCGGCCTCTGCCGTGGTGCCTGCAGCTGTGGTGGCAGGCTGTGCTGACCGAGGGACTCTGGGCGTGCTGTGAGAGGTCCCCAGACCAGCTGCAGTCCAGAGCCAAACTCCGAAGTGTTTTCATCCCTCCTCACCTCCCCCTTCGCTCTCCAGGCACCTACTGGAATAATGTCGTTCCCCGGGGCACAGCGTCTGCAACAAAATGGGCCTTCGTGCTGGCGTCTGCAGCTCCCAGCAAGGAAGGTTGGTCACCGGGTAGAGCCGGGTGTGCAGACGGTGCTCTGCCTGTGGTGGGGGTTGACGGGGCTGGCAGCGTGGCCTCCTCGGAGGGGATGTGGCCGTGGAGTCCTGGCCAGGTGCGCTGTGGGCTGAGCCGTGCGTGCAGTAGAAAGATAGGAGAGGGGCTGGTGAGCTGTGCCTCAGGCAGGGTGTCCTGAAGGGAGGGACTGCCAGCCACCAGGGACCTCCAGTGGCAACTGCGGAGCCCACAGGCTCTTGGCATCTCCCGTCTGCCCTGGAGAGTCTCAGCCTCTGGCTCGCCTGAGTCCCCGCTGTCCCCTCCGCAGAGCCCACAGCCCCTCAGGACACAGAGCTCTGCAGTCAGGAGAGGCAGCAAGGCCACCCTGCCAGCCGGGACTCGGGAAGTCGGGGGTGGCTGGGCTGGGAGGGCCACAGCCCCGCCAGAGCTGCGGTGCAGGTTAGCAAGCCGCTGCTGGGAAGCCGTGGGGTGGGGGTGCCGCCAGCGTGGTGCAGCCGCGGTCAGGCATTCGGTTCCATGCACACTTCCCACTAGCTCGTCCTGACCGCGCTTCTGCCAGAAAACTCTGGACTCCGTTGTCTCCTGAGACGACCGGGTCCCTTGGCAGTGACACCTGCCTCGCAGTGACAGGAGGCCACGTTCCGTCTGCACCCGCGCTGTGGTGCTGACGGCCTGAGTGCCGCGGGAGTCTCACGTGGGCAGTGCAGACCTCCCCCGAGGGTTTCAGCGTACTATCGCTTACATTCCTAAATGTGTCTGGACACGAGTGTTTTTTTGGTTGTTTCATTTGTTTGTTTGGTACTGGGACTCGAACTCAGGACCTCGCGCTTGCTGGGCAGGCGCTGTGCTGCTAAGCTCTATCCCTGCCCCCCACAAGTCTAGGTAACGTCTTGGGTTATTTGCATCTTTAGTAGACTCTTGTGACTGCGTGGGTTCTACTGCAGTGGTGAAGGGGCAGGGAGGCGGGATGCTGAGGTGAGGATGGGACGTCCTTGTGCTCAGCCAGCAAGCACGCGTGTGACCCTGAGGAGCAGCTGACCGGCTCCTCCGGGGACAGCTCAGTGGTCCTTTCTCCTGGTGAAGTTTATTTCCATACGAGCTGCCCTGGCGTCTTTAAGACTCCCGGCATCCAGGCCAATGCTGCGGCCTCCACGCCCTCCTGCCCTTTCTTCCACCCGCCTCGGCTTGGTTGTGCTAACTGGCAGGCCGTGGAGCACCATGCAGGGACAGGCGAGGGGCGGCTGGCATCTGTGGCTGTCAGGTGTCCATCTGCTTAAGACACAGGCTGCTCCGCTGGGTGGGGACAGTGTGCCCTGCCTAACATGTACCTCTTCCGCAGGGAGCTCCCTGTGGCTGTGTCAGAGCAGCAAGGACCTGTGTGGCATCAGCGCCCAGAGTGTGCACTGCCGGCCGTCCACAGTGCAGCTGCCACCCGACGCTGAGATGTGTGCCTACGCCGCCTGCCAGGACGCGCTGTGGGCCCTGGACAGCCTCGGGCAGGTGTTCATCCGTACGCTGTCCAAGAGCTGCCCCACCGGCATGCACTGGACGAAGCTGGACCTCTCACAGCTAGGTAGGGCTCTTGGGTGTGGGAGCTGGCTGCCGCAGGCTGCTTTGGGGCCTCATTGACAGATGGGCGGCTCCTGTGATCACAAAGGCAGCTGCTACGTTTCGGGAGATCGAATGGCCACTCTACCGGACTAACTGCGCCTTCTGCTTTAGTAAGGAGCTGCCTTCTGCCCCTGAGGGTCTGCAGCGCCTTCAGGACCCAGGGTGTCTGCAGCGTGTCCAGGAGCTGCCGTGAGAAGCTGCTTAGAATAGCGCTGCTGGTGCAGCTGCAGCTGTCCATCTGTCTAAGTGTGGGTCGGAGCCCTGCGACCATCAGATCCGAAAGCGCAGGTGGGCTTGGGCCTGGCTCAGCAACCTGTGTCCCACTCCACTGGTGCTCAGGCTGTGGGCTTGTGCTGTGGTGACTGCCTGCCTCTCCTCCTCCCCCAGTGAGTGCACAGCACCCTGTGAGTAATTCTTCCATAGGTGCATTCGCCCGCAACATTGGGGCGCTCTCCGAGTGAGCCTGGGAGGACATGGAGCTTATGTGTGGTTCGTGTAAAGCCGGAGGGCGAAGCAGGCAGCTCTAGGGGTCAGGTGAGCCTTGAACTTGCAGTAGTTCCGGCAGAGTTCCCCTGTGATACACCGACAGCCAAGCTGGGCGTGGTGCTGTGCACCTGTAACCCCAGCTCTCGGGAGGCTGAGGCAGGGGGGTTGCTGCAAGTTCAAGGATAGCCTGGGCTTCCATGGCAAGCGCAAGGCCAGTTTGGACTACATAGTAAGAGCCTGTCTCAAAAACCGAACCTCAGCAACACTGACAGCCAGTATTTCATGGGCTTGAATCGGACAAGCATGGAGTGTGTGTGAACAAGAGAGTGAGAAGAGAGTCCCGCTGTCCCCCGCCCTCCTGTGTTTTGGTGCCCACCCCCCATAAGGCGGGTAGCAGTGGGAGCAGCCAGACCAGGCTGGTGATGCTGAGGCCCTCATCGGGGAGCAGCTCCTCTGCTGGCTGCTGCGGACTCCAACCCTGCGCTCAGCTGGGGTTTCCAGGGTAACCCGTCGTTTGTGCTCTGGGCCTCACACCATCCATCGGTCCTTCTGG
>RJWT010010111.1:0-24531 GCA_004365215.1 Cuniculus paca | reverse complement strand
GAATGGGTCCTTTCAACTGTCTCCTTCCTTGGTTCTCTCTAGTAAACTAGCCAGCCTGCAATTTACCTTTGTATTCAGTGAATCTAGGCACTTCCTCTTAATTCTTGTTCACTCCAACCTCCACTGTTTGTGATTGTCCCGTCGTTCTTCAGCATCTCAGCACTTTGCTCTAAACTAAGTCAGTTGCTTTACAAAAACATTAGGAGCTCCTTGGTTATAGATAGTGTCTACTAGACAAAACTGTTGAGACACAGCTGTGGAGTTGGGAGTGGGGACAAAGGCAAGTTTATTTTTAAATGATACCCTTACTGCAGCAGATGAAGGCAGTGGGGGAGAGGGCAGTGACCTCAAGTAGATCTCTCTTAGCATGTAACTACTATCCCATGAACCAGGAAAGAAAGATCAAAGTCTCAGCATTCTCAGTGGAGTTGTTTCTAAGTTTCAGACTCCATCCATGAATGAGGATTGGTTGAAGAAGAGGGACCCAATATCATGGTCACATTTGCTGAGAATTTATCTTCAGCAATAGGTAGGTGGAAAAAAAAATGAGAAATGCTGACAGCTTGTTTCTTCTTGGAAGGTTGTCTCCCAAGTAGAAGTTTTAATGATAATTTGGCCTATAATTTTCTTTAGACTGCACTTTTCTGGAATGGAGTTTTCATCTTACTCACCTGGGATTAGAAGATAGTCTTAATTCTGACAAATAATCACTCTAATTTTCTACTGAATTTTAGTAGATGTTCTTGAATAGATACTTTTGCATTTGCTATATTCTCTTAACACCACTTCTAGAGACTTTAAATGGTTGTTTTATATAACTTTTATTAGATCCTGGGTCGAGTTTCTAATGCTGCTATGCTGCTGAGTCAGAAATTATTCTCTATTCTCTTGTGTCATCAATTTTTCCATCTGCATTATTTTCATTGCAGACATATTATTTGTCATCTTGGGAAAATAAAATATTTGAGCATAGTTTTTCTTCTAGTATTGTCATATTTTTCTCCAACATGATACAATTTCATAGAGTTAATCTCAGAGTTTGTAGATTAATTGAGTGGTATAATTCCCCCTTCAGAAACCAACCAATTATAGGGCTAATGGTTGTGATAATAACAGTAAATAGCCATAGTAATAATGAAATATACCACAAAAACCAAGTGGAGATGTTGCATAAGCAGTTGATACAGGAATCTGGAAATCAGAGAGCAAGTCAAACCCGGAGATATAAATTTAAGAGGCATCATAGTTAGTTAATATGAGATTGGCATGAGATTGGATGAGTTTACCAAAGAATGATTGTTTCATCTTCACTGGCTCCTGAGAAGGACCTTCTTAGTTTGCTTTCCAGTACAACATATTCTCTAATTCAGTCTTTATTGCTGTGCTTTCTTATTTTCTTTAACTAATGACTGTCTAAATAACCAGAGATTGATTTTCTAGTACAAAAAGGCAATTTTCTGTATGATTTTTTATTGCTATTCATTCTTCCTCAGTGATTGTCTTATGTATTGTAAGTACCACTAGATATTGGTTGAACTGCTGTTAAATACTATAGCTATTGTGGTATGTAAATTCTTAAAAATGGATCTATTCTCATAGATAAAATATTACAGGAGTCCACTTTATGAATGAAATTGATTCATTTAGGTGGATCATATCTTACACCAAGTATCTTCTGCTTCTCTTTTTCTTACTATTTTTAATTTCTTTATCCTAACCTTAGTTTTCTGCTTTTGTGCTATGCATGCTATTTTAGAATTTTATCTAGTAAAATTTCCTTCTGTTGAATTACAAATTCAATAATTCAGGAAAGTTTATTTTGATTATTTCTCCTTGAATCTCTTAGGAAGATTTCCATCCTTTTCTAGGTGGTTCGAAAATTATAAATTTTAATATTGTCTTTTTATCTTCATTTATGTTTTGTCTATTTTTCCATCTTAATTTATTGAAGTAAATGAAAATCACCTAGGAAAGCATGTTTATCTTTAAATATTTTTACCTAGAGCTTAAAGGTATTGGGAATCTGGATTTTTAAAATGTATGCTATGATTTTCAAGAGAAATCAAAAATGGATAGGTAAAGTTGAATTAAACAAAATTTACAGGTCCTTTGGTCCCAGTTTAGTTTCATTTTCTAGAATAAAATTTCATTAAATTGCTGCATCAGTAGGAGGTGATCAGCCATCACAATGCTTGATTTAGCTTAATTTCTTTTAATCAGATTACTTTTCCTCTAAAAGCCAACATAGGGGAAGGAGTGAACTTCTGACTGGTGGAAGAAAGAAATGTACATTTTGAACCTATTGCTGTGCATGGGGAAGACGGTTGAGTGGAATCCTTGAGTTAGAGCTTTGCAATGGATTCATGGTCCCACATGAGAATGGGCCCTTGGGGTGCACAGGACATTAATTTTGAGAAGACAGTTGAAATGGAAGGGGAGATGAACTCTGAAACTCCTGAAAAGAAACTCTGCTAACTACTCGTTTTCTGAAAGAGCCAACGCTGCTCTGCACTTTCTCATAGAAACAGGCTTTTACACAAAACTCAAAAGGAGTGTTGTACAGTCAGGGTTAAATCACTTAATTATACTGTTTACTTGTCATGCAGTTTACACACTCATTCAGGGATTGGGTGACTTTGCCTATGGCATCTTCACAAATGGTGAAATAATAGGCAGTAAAATAATAAACTATAAGCTCTCTTTTTGTCACATTTGTTTCATTGTTTATCACATCTGTTGTTTTTTCCTGAACAGTGTGATGATCAATTATTCATGACAGGCTGATAGCGGTTTCATAATAATCTCATTTGTGGATGAAATCACCCTGCTCATTGAGGTGTCCATAGAATCCGCATCATTAGAGTAATAAGTCACTATTAAGCACCCACCTGCTTTGGGCATTTCTCTTCGTCTTATTTGTATAGGCTTTAAAAAAATTACTGCAGAAGAATTCTGCTATAGTCACCAAGGCAGATTACAGCACTAGTCCCCGTGCTGTACGTAATGAATGACCTCATTGCTGTGTTTTGGCAAATACATATGAAGAACTGTGAAGGATATTGAGAGAGACTAACACTGCGAACACTTGGAATTATTTTTATTTTTTAAAGGGGGCATAAATGACATTTAATTGCCTGCTTTCAAATGATAGGTCAGCGATGAGGTGGGGTGGGAAAGGGGTGAGAACTCCTTTTGTGAAGTAGCAGTAACTAGTACAAGTTCACACTTGATAGATGTTCAGTGTGCCAGAGGAAATAAAACTGATTTAAGGGAATACAATGAGGTCTGGAAGAGTTCAGGGTAATTCTTCAGGGATTAGAAGAATCGTCCTCACTGTTAAATTAAATTGAGTTCAGAAACAACCTTCGTGACATGGGGTGAGGGAACATTGGATTCTAAGGAAATATGCTTAAGACATTTTTAAATTTCTGCTTTGTCTATTAATTTAGTGTCAAATCTGTCAGCTCTAAAAATGACTAGTAATTATTTACCTTATTTCTGTAATATTTTTATTGATTTTTGGTTTGAATTTATAGATGTTTTTCTAAATAAATTTTTGAAATCAACATTTTGGGAGTCTGGGTGCTAAATTTCTATGTTTTTCTAACATATTACAGACTTATTTCTGGAATTCTTGATATTTGAGCCATTGAGTGCATTAGAGAAAGGCTGGACCTAGATAAAATATAGAAGTTGATAATGGTATTTTGGATATGAGTCCTTTATTTTTTATGGTATTTCTAAAGCTTGTTGATAGAATATATTTTGGAGTCATCCTATTTCATTTTCACACTCAACATTTATTCTCAGACTTTTTTTCTACTAATATATAATAATCATATACATTTTAAGATTTCATTGGATCATCATCCATCATTCTATCATGGCCGTAGTTAACAACAAAATGAGTTGCTTTTCTCTCTAGAAACTTTTTTATTTAAATACTTAAGTAATAAAACTGTCATAATGGGGTATTAAATTAATGAAAACTTGGGCTATGTTATTTTTTACATAGTGCAGTTTGAGACCTTTTCAATGGTTCATATAAAGTCACTTGCTGTCAAAGAGAAATGATGAGGTTTTAGAGTTCCAAAACTTCTTGACCTCAATTGCTTTCTAAAGACTATCAGCCAGGCATGGTGGCACATGTCTGCAATCCCAGCACTCAGGGGGCTGAGGCAGGAGGATTGTAATGAATTCCAGGCCAGACTGGGCTGCACAGTGAGTTCAAGGGCAGTCTGAATGACATACCAGGACCCTGTCTCAAAAATTTTTTTAAAAATTTAAAATGACTATCAGATCCCCTGTTCCAATACTTTGTTTTGTAGTCACCTCTTTACTAATAGTAGTCACCTCTCTAGTGATTTGTTCTCTGAGCTTTAGGAAATTTTTCATACCATTTCTTTTCAAAATATTGGTGATACACTGTAAATCTTGAAATATTGGTGATATACTTTAAAAAGTATTTCCAGGAGTGCAAAGAAATGTTATTTGAAGTGTAAATTTCAGTCCATTGGCACTGACTGCTTCAAATGATATGTTCAGATAGAATGCCAGGGAGTAGAGGACAGAAGAAAATTTGGGTAGAGATTAAAATGGTAAATCAGGATTTATTTACACGTGACTTATGGAAGGGTTTTGGTCTGAAAGAGTGAAAATGTGAGGACCTCAATGCACCAATAGAAAGAAACACAGGCAGAGTGGATTGGAAGACAGGACCCATCAATATGCTCTATACAAGAAACACATTTAACTAAAAAGAAAATTTATAGACTGAAAGTCAAAGCAGAGAAAACAATGCCCTAAGTGACAGGGAGCCAGAAAAAAAGTAGGGGTAGCCTGACCATTAATTGCAGAATGGATAAGAAAGATGTAGTATTTTATGTGGTGGAAACCTACCCAGGTATAAAGGAAGATATTCTCAAGGCTCTCATAGATGGATAACGGCAACTGGCGATCATGCTCATGGATGAAATGGTTCAGAGTCACACGGGTGAATTTCATGTTGCCTCTCTAGTATAACAAACTAAAGGAGTTAGTGGTATCCAAAACACACAATACATATTGGGAAAGTCAAAGGGGAGGAACTATCTAAAAAGGGAAGGAAGTGGACACTGTTAATCTACTATCATGATTTGAAATTCGTATTGTCTTCATTGTTCTGATTAGTTTCATTTTATTCTGATTTGTTTGATTTTATTATACTTGATGGCATAGAAAGCTATTTTAAAGACAACAAAATATGTAATTGCAACCATTGAGGATGGCTCCAATTATCTTGTTTAGAAACCCTGTATTGCTTTCATTGTTTTGTTTTGATTGATTTTACTGTATCCTGTGTTGTTTGATTGTAGTATGTCTGAAGGTTTAGGCAACTATCCTGAAGATAACAAACATTATGGTAACCACTGCTGTTCTACTAGTATCTTGAACTTCTGTATTGCTTACATTGCTTTGCCTTGTTTGTTTTGTTTTGTTTTGCTTTGTTTTGTTTTTACTGTTTTATTTTGTTGTATTTTGTTTGATTTTACTCATCCCTGATGGTATGGGAAGGTATGTTGCAGATAACAAGAGGCATTGTGGTAGCCATTATCGGTTGCTTTTTAGGCTGTTTAGAAGTCATGTACCATGTTCATTGTTTTGTAGTGATTGACTCTACTCTGTTTTGTTTTGTTTGGTTGTGTTTTTTTTTTAATAAAATTTAAAAAAAAAGAATGAAAATGTGAACTGTAACCTAAAATTCAGTATTTTGTAGCATATTAGAAGAATCTTGATAACTTCTTCATTCCCTAAATAAATCTGTAATCCTTTTATAGTGTAAAGAGGTTAGAACACTAAAATGGAACACGTAGAAAATAAAGAATTTTTGGAGAACATAGTTTTGACTTTATAGTGGATTCATATCTTCTGTATCTAGCCCAAGGACCATAGTATGATAATAACAATAACATTTCTAATGTAAATACAGGGATTAATAAGTTCTAAAGTCATGATTTGGTATTGTACTTTCAGGATTGCAAAAATATTGAGCTAACTTGGAATTCTATTTTATTTCTTCCTTGTTACATGACAGTATTGTATTTAAAAGCTCACAGTGACAAATGATTGGAAAATGATGAAAATGTATCACTGGGAGTGTGTTAGTATGTGGATGTATTAAGCTTAGAAAAATAGATTTAAAAACTTGAAAACTCCTGCACTGTTTAGAGACTGAGGACAAAATCTGAAGTTAGATTAAACAGTGATCATAAATGTTTCAAAATTAAATTACAAAACGTCTCAATTGTTTTAGTCATATTTTTAAATCTGAAGCTGTGTTTCTTTGTACAAATATCATGCATACCATATTTAGGTATTTTAACAAAGTGTTGAAGTATAATCAAAGAGGGGGATAAACTTCTTTTTGTATTGCCTTTTTATACATGTTTAAGACACCAGTATTTGTTCATAGGCTATGAGAAACCTGCAACATAGACATACAAAATTATAATGTCAAGCCAGAATTCATCACAAACCTTGCTGAAATTTACTAAAAACTTTATCAATTAAAATACACAATTAATTTAATCTTTTTAATTTGCAGCACAATTATCCAATCTCTCTATTTAAGTAAATTAAATACTCTATGACAATAGAGATGAGGAGAGCAGAGTTGCAGAGAAGATGAGTTCTAGTAGCTGTAAAGAGAAAAACATGAAATGAAGGATCAAGTGACGATGAAAAACTATAGCATCTATCTCTGAAGAGAAAGCTGTAAAAAGACATATTTATAAAGACAATCTACAGACAGGTATACATTTCTCAAAGTTTTTCCAGCTGAGGAATTCTATAATCACAGAATTTTGAAAAAAGAATATTCTGAAAAATGTACTTTAGAATAATATTATGGCCATAAATAGACACTGAACTTTTAATAGGCAATCTGTTCTTTACTTCATAATTAATCTTCATAATCCATTGGATTTAGTCAATGGAGTCACCAGAATATTTTTGCAAATCAGTAAACCTTTGAAGTAAGATGAATTTAACTATCTGAGTGGCAAAACCAAGATAGAGCACTCATGGCAGTTCTGCCATTTGGAAGCTATACCAGGACTGACTTCTAATGTTCTACAATGCCACACCCGTACAGTGATGGTTATAATTCCAGCCTTGATGAAAGCAACAGTGACAGTTTTCTTACTGACAGTCCTGGTTTCATCTGCATTTTCTGGAGTTTGGCTAATTACTACACAAAATGGATCGAATTCTACTTCCAACATATCTTGCATTCCTCTTATTAGGATATTGATGCTGAAAGCAAAAAACTACTATATAAGAATCCTCTGTAATGTTTACCTGGAAACAATAGAAGCATGGCATTGGTATGGCTTCTTTTGTATCATCCTCTTGGGTCTGAAAACAACTCCTCTTTTCCCTAGACTCTCCTGCCATGTCTGCTGACCAGGCAGTGAGAACTAACAGTGTGAAAAAGCTGCAAACTGCAGAGGGAGGTTGCTCCTGCACACCTCATTAGGCCTTTCGCACATTTGACTTTGTCTTCCCCCAGCACAGCGCATATTATAATTGGAAGCAGTTGGGTACTTCCTGTTTTTCTTTGAAAGGTATAATTGGGTAGCCAAGAAACTGTCAGTTTCTGGACATTGCCAGCTCGGCCATCTGCCTGTGGAGCCTGAATTCACTGGCTATTTCTTAACAGGGTTTGACTCATGGAATGTTCCGTCTTAAAAGAGCTCACCAGTTCTTTTATTTTATCGCTCTTATTTTACAGATGAGGAAATTGAGTCCAGGAACATAAAAGTTCTTACACGTAGACACACCATCACTGAATTATGCTTCGGGTTTGCCTGGTTCCAAGATTAGCTACCTTTACACAATGCCAATCTTTAATGTACCCATGATCCTTTCATTTTGTCCCAATCAGACAATTTCATGAATGTAACATGTTAAAGGGATCTATTTAGCATTTAGATATCTAA
Organism: Cuniculus paca; assembly: GCA_004365215.1. Taxonomy (NCBI): domain Eukaryota; kingdom Metazoa; phylum Chordata; class Mammalia; order Rodentia; family Cuniculidae; genus Cuniculus; species Cuniculus paca. The sequence continues at coordinate 16,552 of RJWT010010111.1, read as the reverse complement.
ACACCACTTAGGTGTAAAATACAAGACCATTGAGGTGAACTAGGTGTTGTTGTAGCTTAAAGACAATGTTCTTCATTCTTCACCATAGTTACACAATATTGTGTAACTATCATGGATGCCAGAAATGGTGTAAAGGAACTGGACAATACAGGCATATTTTTGGTCAAACTCTCATTACTTCGAATGCTTTGCTTCTTGGAGACTAAGTTGGAGCAATGGAAAGAAATCTGGACTGAGCTCATCTTCTACATGGCTGACCAGTGCTATCATCTCAGAACATACCAGTCTCACTGACTTGTGGTTATCATTATATAATATTCCATCAAATTTCAGCTTTTCATAGTTTGAGTTCTAAACAACACATAAATAGGTAAGTTCTTGTGAGCTCCATGTGAATTTCCTAATGGAATTTTCATGTAAGAATTCATCATGTGTGAACTACCCTAGAAGAGTTAAGCTTTAGTAATATTGAGTTGTAGGATTATCTTTTGAATCAGGCCTTCTGAAGCTGTTCTTTCTGTACTCTTATTGTCCTTGTAAATCTATCTTACTCTTTCATGTAATCCTAATGCATTGCAAGTATTCTTCCTTCCTCAGGATAGTCAGTAGAAATATTTGGAGGTCTTTTATTGTAAAATTCCAAACATGATTTTGTGTTGACCATCATGTTGGCAATGATTGGAATCAAAAGTCAAAGTAAAGTTTCAAAAATTATTCATTTATTTCTCTTTTCCCATCATTAGTTTGATGGCATAGTAACAATGACAAACCTGGGTATGAGGTATTGGTGGACTTTTCCCTCTTTATACCCGAGAAGATAGGTCAGCCACTGTTAGAATAACCTGAACTCAAGTTCGTCATTCTCACCTCTGTCTTTCTGGGCCAGGTATCTCCAGCATATCCAGAGTTCCAGAAATTCCGTTTCTGCACTTGCAGGAGCCCTAGCTACAAAATAAAGTTATTTGGAGGTCAGTTTTCTGTGCTTTGAGAGATTTCAAGGGTAACTGGGAAATATTACCATTTCTGTGACACATTTTTTTCAATAACCTCTAAGCTCTTCATAGCTCTTTTCCTACGCTTTAATGCATTCTATATTGTCCTGTCATATCAAACTTCTTAAAGTAGAGCTTTATGTTATCACTTCATATCACTGATATCTTCAATGACTCTCTGTTGCCAATTATATTAAATCTGGATTTCAAGGCTGTCTATAACCTTTCTATCCAGACTGATTTCCCACTCCTCTCCTCTGTTTAATCTGAGCACCATTCAGGCCAGTCCACTCTAATTTTGTTAAATAAATATTCCAGTTCCTATTATTTGCTTTTATTCATGTTCTCCCTCTTCATCTATAATTCCCTCTCAACATTTGCATGTATCAAGAAGATATCTTTATGAGCTGCAGCTTTTATTAGTTTAGAAATACGGCTAATAATACTATCTAGCAAAAGGTTGTACACATAATATTAAGCATAGTTGTAATCAGTTCGGAGTGTTTTATTAGTGTTATCATCATCATTGCCATCAACACCAGCATCATCATCAAAATATTGCCCACATTTAAATTACAGTATTCCTTGAAGAAAACACTTCTCTATGTATTGTGCTAACTCTCCTTTCTCCATACAATGGATATCATCTGTATTTATGTTGGCCCACCCTCATTTATGTGAGCTTTGATTTTATTTCTCTTATAATCTACTTTGAATTGTATAAGTGAACTTCTTCAGAGCAAGGTTGTTGTTGCATTCACATCTTTTCTTCAGTCAGAATCTACACAAGTGTGCTGATCAGTTCACCTTTAGGAAGTCACCAAGCCATTCTCTGTGGTCTTGGCTGTAGTTGCTGGCAGCACATCTACCAAGATTTTCCTGTGTTTTCATCAGACTTGTGCCTTCTTTAAGCAGCCTGAAGAGAACTCTTCAGCTCAGTGGAGGCACTGCTTCTTGGATTATCAGTTTACCAGGACAAAATTCTTGCCTTAACACATTTTTTCCCAAAGGTTCACACTGGTTTATTGTGCTGATCCACAGAGCTTCTCTCAGTTTAAAATCAGGCCTTACTTTATGTGATTTTTTTTCAAGCTTCTTCAGTTTCATCCCAGTTCCCACCGTGTCCTTATTTCCCAGAGGTGGACCACTGATTGGCTAAGCACCAATTACATTGTAGCTATGAAACAGCTATTGTGTTGAAGAAAAAATAATTGTAATTTAATTTAGCAGCTAGGTATGTATCTGTCATGCCCCGTGTGAGATCTCAGTTAAGTTCACAACACTGGTATAACTGCCTCAATCATGAAAGTGGACCCTGAAGCTCGGAGAAAGCAAATACATTTTCAAAGTCATGTGCCTGGTGACAGAACTGAACTGTCACTGGCTGCCTCCAAAACCTGCTCTCCCAGTGGTTCTGAGCTTCTGTCTCTCAGGGAATGGCAGTGGGATAAATGTTAAAATTAATTTCCAAGATGTGAATTCTAAATGTTTCTGACATAATGCATGCCTTCGGGAAAATATGTTTTTATTGATGTTAAAAGAAACCCACGCATACATTTGTGATGAATTCTAGAACTGTTGGCTTTTTGGTGAAGCCTATATTTGGGGTCTGAAAGACTTGCTAGTGTCTTTTTAATAATATTGCCTTTTTTCCCCCCAAACTGAATCTCATTGTCTCTAATCACTGGTTTTACTTGTATGTGTAGCTTCCAGTCTTCAATTTTCCTAAATGTCATGTAGATATAAATGTAAGACTCAGTTGCTCAGCTCGAGTTTTTGTGTCTTGATGGACAGTTAGGCGGGGGAGGCAGAGAATGTTTGGTGTTAAGTTTCGCCCTAATTTTGTGGGTATTTTGTACAAATAAGAACCCAAGTATATTTTTGCTCTTGTTTTTTCTTATATATAAATACATTCAGGGAAACTGGAAATGAAAAGAAAAACACTGAGCAGCAAGTTTCAAGGCAGAGAAAAATTATCTCAAGGTAAAAAGCCTGGCCAGCTTGCATATAATGACTGAATTGCAACCTTTTTTTTTTTTGGTAGATTAATATCAATGTTGACTAGGGGAGCCTTGTGCTTTCAATACCAAAGAGCTCAAATTAGAAAAGCAGTTAGCATTTTCTAAAAACTCACTGTAAGGCATGGCCTTGTGCCCAGATGGCGTAGGTGCACCTATGCTATGCAGTCAACATCACTGCGGAGGCAGCTCCCGGCAAAGGTGGACCGACCAGCTTGGTCATAACAGGAAAGTCCAGATTTAGAGATGAAAGTCTTTGGGTCAAAGAATTAGCAGCCCTCCCCTCTGTTCATTAATACTGTAGTGTAAGTCCTGTGGGAGGTGTAAAAGGTGAACATACAAATTCATTATTATTTAGTGGAAATTAACTTTACGGAACTTCTATGGAAAACTCATCAAAAGTTGGAAATCCAAAGAAGTGAGCCATCACTGAGGCTCTGCTATTTGTGTTTCGATATGGGGAGCGAGGAGTGGGTAAATCTCACTTGAGTGTTCTTCCTAGGCTTTATTAAAAGGATAAGAACTCTCAGACATGGTAAGATTGGGGCTAGAGAAGTGATAACTGAGAACAGAAAAACATACATATTTTCAGTCCTCATGGAAAGTTAGCATTTTGCAGTCTAATCATCATTGAATCCTAGAATTGAAGACTGGGTTGGCTAACCTTTCGTCCCTCTGAGGTAAAAAAGTGCAGCCATGATGACTTAGAAAGGCCCAGAGTTTGTGGCACCTGACACAATATTTCCTGTTCATCCCAGCGGCTCTGGCCAGTTAAGAACCAATTGTTTGGAGACCGGTCAAGAGGCTCAGCAGGTTAGTTGAGTCCTTACAATGAATATCATCACTTACTTCTATCCTCCATAATTATTGCGTGGATGACAATTAACATGAAATGTAAGATATACTTTTAAATATTCTTTTCATTTATTTTTCAGTTGAGAAAGACCATACTCCAGTATTTGAAGCTGTTTCCTTATTTGTGAAGTCATTTGACTAAATGATCTCTGTATTACTCTCTGTGGCAGCATCAGTATATCATATTATAAATGCATGCATTGCTAAGTCTGATTACCATGGTCCTATGTGACCTCAAAAACCAAGAGTAATGTGTATTCAAGGGAAGTAAGTTTTCATGAAACTTTTTTTTCACTTTTGGAAAAATGTTAAAACACAATAAACAGAAAAATTAAAATACACATATACATTTCTAATTGTTTGTATTAATAGAAACAATTCTCTGACTCCAGTATCAACATGTGACTGTGATTCAGAGAATCACAGCATTAAAAATAAAAAGAGTATGTTTTACTGATAGTGACTGAGAGTATTATTCAGCAACCTTTCAGAGCTCTTAGAAGCCATCAACAGGCAGCTTCTACATTCATAGTAAGCATTTCAAGCTTGGAAGAAATTACAGAGATCCTGTAGCCCAAGAAATCACTTTACAAATAAAGTGAGCCCCAGGCATAGGAAGTTTTGGGTGCACAGTCAGTCAGAGAATCCAGAATCTCAACTTCTTCTTTCGAAATGAAGTTAGAAATTCAGTGGTTGTTTAATGAATCCTTTTGTTCTGTGATACAATTACAATCAGCTATAGACTGAATAAGATTACCCTGGACTAAAGAGGAGAAGTAAGAGGATTACCAGAATGTGAATTTTGGGAACAAGTGGCAGAAGCAGTGGAAATCCACTTTCACCAAGAACTTGAGCTATCTGCACTCAACTGGACTAAAGCCCTTAGTTGGAATAGGTACCTAAGTGAGGCATTTGATTAGATTACGAAGAAGAGGGTAGTAGAGAGTTCCTGGGTTTATAGAACTTGTAAGTCAGGAAGTTTCAGATGTTGTGGCAATCCTGAAACACACTATTGAGCACAGGACAAAACACCTTTCCCTTCTGATCATCACTTTCCTCATTTCTGAATCAGAGATGATGTTTGCTTCTGTGTTCACTGCACAAGATTGTAGCAAAATCACATGTAACAGTAGATGTTCCAGTGTACTAAATGATTTTAAACAGACAAATAAGAGTGCTTTTAATATCAATACCTTTACTCCTTGTCAGGTCTTAATCTAACCTGAACCAGGTTGCTCCCTCTTTCTGCAGTACTGATAAAATACACTCAAGGAATCTCATGTTTTACAAGTAAAAACTTGTATTTGTATTTCCTGACTGCTCTTAGCCATGTCTGGAATATTCAGTGGCCAATAGTTATTGGGGTTCTTTCTTTTTGCAGGAAGAGGTACATGTCCTGGGAAACCTGTATCAATTTTTAGACCATTCAAGTATTTCCCTACAGAAAGCCAAATTGCCCAAGGTTTATGTCCCTTCTGAAGATAACCAGTATTCAAAAACAGATCAGTGTAGAAGACTGAAAGGTTTTGCCACCTCGGCCAAAGAGGGAATCACTCTGATGGGTAACTTTGCAGCTCCCCATGGGGTTGATCAAGACTGCGAGTGGCGATGTACTGCAGTTTAAAATTTCCATCTGTTCAAACTTTTCCTCCCCACAACTGTTTTTACCAAGAGAATTCCCTAATGAAAATCCCACATACCAAATCCTGTCTCAGTATCCACTTCTCAGACCACCCAAACTAAAAAATCCCTCATTTATCACGTCTCTTTATTGTCATCTCCTGAGGAGTAAGGTTCATTTGGAGCAAATGAGACTTAATTGATTTGTCCTTTCAATAAGAATGAATCACCTGAAGAAAATAAATATATTGTATCAACTAAGGCTCAATGTATGATTTTTGGTCTGTTGGTTTCATTGTTTAAACAAGGCATTAGGATATGATTAACTTTTTAAATTCATGCCAGGAGATGCCATTTAGAATTACCAAATGAACCAGAAAAAAAAAAGTTGAAATAACTAATGATCCTTATTGCGTTATATCCAAGGATATGGGGAAAAATGATATTTGAATGATGAAAATTACTGACTCCTTTCCCATTTAGACAACTTATATCCCTCTTTCTACATTGTAATTCAAAAGTCTTTGAGTTTGGCCTCAGTCTCTGTACTTGAGTTTGGTCTATGAGAATCTGGTCCTGTAACTTTCTGGCAACTATTCAGATACCACATCTCTTTGGTGTGTATGACAGAAGATATGATCAGTTTCCTTAATCACATTATTTATTATTATTTTACTTTTAAATTTATTTATTAAGTATAGGAATCATATTTATGCTGAATAGTAGGTAGTGGCCATGGTCCAAATGATCCCCTGGCTTTTCCAAAATTAAAGTTTAGTGGAAGAGACACACAAATAATAAATAGCAACCAGAACTCAGTGGATTTGGATCTTGTAGTGGAAAGGGCAGAATGGTCTTGAAATTGCAGAAAGAATACAAAACAGGCTTTTCAGGTCAGAGATTTAATTTATCTAACCATTTTGCAGGTGGGTGCTCACTGAAATGGTCACCTTGTTTTTCCCCAGAGACAGCCTGTAGTTCACAGGGTGATGGATGTCACACACTGGACCGGTCAACTCCCAAAGCAATTGAGGGAGGGCCAGGGATAGTTTAGTTCTTATTACCAAGGTGGATGAACCATGTCTAATGCTATGAGATGATGAAGGCCCTACAGAGAAGGTATTCGGGACCTTGTGCTTGCCTCCTGGGACACAGAGTTTAAGTAATTTCCTGATTCAAAAAAGATAATGAGATGAATAATATGGCTATTTAATGGAACTCGGTTTTTCTTCTTCTTCTTTCTTTCTTTTTTTTTTTTACTCAAACTGATTGCTTAAATGTTAACATTCTTTATTACCTCAGTGTTAAGAAATTATGATTTTCATTGCACATCTTCAAATATTCAATCCTCTGCCTTATGCCCTGAAGGATTCAAGAGAAAGAAAAGACATGGGCTCTACCCCAGGAAAACATCATTTTGTTCAGGGAGGAACGTGATAGGATAAAAGCCAAATTTGTCACTCACATAGTATATTTTAGGAGAAAGATTTACAATACAGAGAATATTATGAAAGTAATGTTGCTTACCTAATAATACTGACATCACACGAGCTTAATATAATGGAAAGTACCAGTACAATGTCATCTACTGGCACTCTATCTGGGGTTTCATTACTTCTATTCAGGTTAAGTTTGTGGGTTATCTGCTCTAAGGAGGCTTCCCTGGCTTCCATAGTTTCTTCTTTGCTTAACTACCCCATCTCTCCATAGAAGCCCAAGCCCTGCCCTGCAGAACTTTATAACCATCCACATAACTTCCTATAATACTTACAAATATTTTTATCTTTTTTATTAACCTTTGAATTATAGGTTATTATTTTTCTCATGAGTACTGATAAGATTCATTGAATTCTTGTGTTTCCAGAATCTTGATATGGTAGCAACCTCTTGGCATGTCTGAAGAAAAGTATATCATTCTTTCTTCACCTTCTCTTTTTTATTTTATTTTAGGAAAAAAATGAAACATGATTTCATAATAGAATAACAAAATGCAATAGTTAATATGTTGTGTTTTATTATCTTTAAAGTAATTATGTACCTTCTCTTAAAGATGTAGACTGTGACTGCCAAAGCTAGTGGTGCGCTCAACAGGTAAAAGGGAGCAATAAAAGGAGCACTAGAAGCAAATTCTAGAATATTCTCAGCAGGTACTGCCTCCCAGGAAGTTAAAAAAGATATGGACACCAGAAATATTTCTATAGGTAAATTTAAATATGTAGTCGCATATTTCAAACTGTACTTTCAGTCTCACATGAAGCTCCGTCAAGAAGTATTCCAAGGTGAAATACTTTTGAGAACTCTGCCTCCAATTCCCTCTTGGAATTTCATCATGTATTTTTGCTACTAAATAATCTGCCAAGCTGTATAGTAAAATAACCTGTTCAAGTTTGCTTAACCTTGCTATTTCTGAACTACTTTGATCTCAGAATTCTTTCTGTGTATATTACAAATAATAATTCTATGGAACTGGAATTCTATGGAAACAGTTTGAATAAGTGATCTGGGCTTCTTTGTTCTTTGACTCTTGCACAACACTACACCCACACCTGGAGGTATGTATTTCCTTCATTCTTACCAAGTTCTTGAAAACTTTCATACAGAACAATGCAGGGGCTAGCATAGTGTCAATTCAACTCTGGATTTTGGCTTCTAAGAAAATTCACTGAGTTCCTCTTCATATCATAACAATCACAGAACATCAATCTCTAGGTCAAATCCTGTGAGTGATAAAAAGATGTGGAAGCAATAACTTTTGCCTTCTAGTTGAATAGGTAACAAAAGGAAAATAAAAGTGAGTGATAGCATCAACACTCATATAAAGTGAGTGATAACAGATGGTACTTTTATTGGAATGTAGAAGACAGAGGAACCAATAAGAATAAGAGTTAGGTTAAATTTTCTGGGAGATAAAGTTGAAGCTGACAACTAAAACACTTATAAGGATGAATTAGATGACATCAAAGAAGTTAATCTTGAATCAATTCATAAATGAATCTAAGGTTAAATCATAAAAGATGGCTTCATTTGGGCTTAGGTTTACTTTTACTTAAGTTGCTATTTAGCTGGAAATTAAGATAATATGAAGGAGATATGCGAGATATGATTATATGTGAGCATTTTTCAGAGACATATACCTTAACTGACATTCAGTAGGCTCAGTATTCGTTCCATAGGAGTCAAAATATTCCAGACTAGAGGAACACAGAACTCCAGGCTCTCTGCCCTTTGCTTTATTAGACTCTAGAGAACACATCAGTGCAGAAGAGTCTCACTCTTTCCATGTAGGGATTCTCTGGTAAACCACAGTTATGCAATTTCATACTCTGTTTCTGACAATAACACTGAGTAAAAAGCAGCTTGGGTCATGTCCTCAGACTTGGTAGGGTGTTTGAGAAACAATGAAAACAAAAAGTTGATAAAATTAAGAAACAATGAAGGCAGCATTAATAAAGCCAAATTTCGCCTTAGTTTTAAATTACTCTACTTGAGTACAGTGGACATTTACATATGTTTAAGTTTTTTAACTTAAACCCAAGAGAAAATTGCCTTCCACTGGTTTTGAAGAGAGAAAAAGCCTTAGACATGGTGATCATATCTGTTTCAATTTCCCAAGTTCTCTTACCAGTAGAAGCCTGCTGGAGAAAATAAACTGTTCCTATTAAATCTTTATAATTTATGAAGGGATTTGGTATATTATCAAAGCCTTCATCAGTGGCTTTTTAAATGGTAGATGAGGTTATCCTTTTGCATGTTTTATAAAGTAAAGTTATCTAGTTTGCATTAAATATGTATTGTGTATGTTCTGTTATTTCACACCAACAACTTGCTGGTGCCAATAATTTTGCCTTCTCTCCCTCAGGTCCCATCCTCTGTCCCTCCCGAACAGTACACAGCTCCCTCTGGGTTCCTAGGAAAATTGGGCAGATCTGCAACCGAGGTGATATGCTTCCCCAAGTCTCATTTTTAAGGAGGCTTTATCAGGTTTAATTAGACAGCTGCCATCTCTCGTGGCTTGCAGTGTATATTTAAAGAGAGAAGGATGAGTTGTCCTCTGTGAAATGAAAAACAATGTCATCAAAGCTGCCTTTCCAGTGTTTGGCTGGCTCTTTACCCACAGTCTAGAAATGCATTCATACTCCCTCCAGGTCTCTGAGGAGAGGAGCATTTTTTGTAAAGATGCACAGATTGTGTTAGCTTTGATAGTGGTATTTTCACAAGGAAAGGCCTAAAATCAATTGAAAACTTCAGGAAAGAAATATCTGGGCATAAAAAGATCAGACTACTTGGCTCTGGAGTATGACAGAAGCGTGACCTGAGAAAGGCAATGCTAAATATATTTCCCATTTATATTCAATTCTGATCTGGAGCCTCCCTAGTATTACTGGATCCTTAAGGCAGAAGTAGGTGGAAGTTGTGGCAGAGGAAGAATGGAGTGAATGCAGCACTAAGTGGACTGAAAATCCCACACAGCAAAATGCTGTGAACTGTTGCCTCTCTATTCTACCCTACACAGATTTGGTGACTTGTTACCCTCTTTATTTCTTTCCCTTTCATGTCAGTTCTTGATGTGTATTAACTATTTCTAGATTTTCCTGGATCCAGTGTGGTGGTATGGGGTGTCCCTCAGAGGACTTGCTTATCCCAAGACTGGTATCTGATAGTGATGACCCCACTGGCAACTTTATTCTTTTTAAATTTCATATTGTTATGATTCTGTTCCATTTGTGAAATAGATTTCAGTGAGAAACTCGTCATTGGGGGTTTCTGTTAGATTTTACTCTTTCAGTGGTAGAAGGAAAAAAAAGAAGGGAAAGAAAAAGATAAAAAAAAAGGAAAAGAAAAAGAAAAAGAAGAAGAAGAAAAAGAAAAAGAAAAAGAAAAAGAAAAAGAAAAAGAAAAAGAAAAAGAAAAAGAAAAAGAAAAAGAAAAAGAAAAAGAAAAAGAAAAAGAAAAAGAAAAAGATGGAGCAGCTGCTTCCAGGATTCTCTAATCTTCCCTGAAGAATGCTTTGGTGTTGTCTGAATCCCTCTCGTGTCCCCATGAAACTGAACAAATCTCTAGCCAATATTTTAGAAATTAGCTCCAAATTAGCTTTCTTTCCCTATGTCTTTCATCATTTCACTCAGCTTTGGCTTCTCTCATTAATTTGTCTGATATACTGTGCATCCATGGAGCCAGGAAGTGCCAATCAGAAGGTTTGTGACTATATTTCAGACTTTGATGCTGCCCAAGATCCAGGCATCCTGGTGGTGAAATGTTTGCAGCAATAAGTGGGAATCCAATATGTAATAAACGAGTGGAAAATGGAGAATCATTAAGAAGTATATGGGTAGTTATTTTGATTGTTTCCTATGTCCAGCACTGTGGTAAAACAAATGCTCTACATAAATATCATTTCAAGGATCATCCTATGAGGACGAATGCTACATATGAAGACATGTGAGTATAGGTCCGTTATATATTAGCACATGTTTTATTATTTCTACTTGCTGTTTGCTCTCCATGAAATCAGATATATAAGTTGACTGCTTACTTGTCAATATGTTTGGAGTAAGAAATCGGTTGGTTCTTTAAAAGATAGGGATAATATATGTACATTTGATTCCTGTGAGAATAAAATGAGATATGTGAAAACAACCAGCATAGCATAAAGAAAATGTGGTTTTCCTTCAACTATATCAGTAATTACAGTGTATGATATTAGCATGTGATTCACAATTCAAGGTTAAAGGCTGTTGACAATTGTTGATGTTTGTTTGCACAGATTTATTGAGCACGTTTAATTATCCTTTTACAGGTAATACTGAAATGAATAAATTCTGTACCTACAAGGAGTTTATGATATACTGTATTAAGACACAAAGAAGCAAAAGCTGTTTGTGGCATAAAATTAACACTTACAAAGAAAGAGGGACCCAAGAGTCTTATATTTATTTATTTACTTATTTATGAGTAGAATATATTTATTGAGAGAAAGAAAGCAGGGTCCTGAGTGGGTTGCCAAAGAGTCAGGCTTTTCTAGGGACTTTTATAGAGTAAAACCATGAAGTGACATTGGTCCAATATGGGTCCACCAGATGAGATGGGGAAAACCTGGGCACTCACAAGGCAAATGGGCATGAGGTGGGACAGAACTATGGTCAACCAATAAGATTAACTGTTCAGGTAAAATTGACCAAATCAGGGACAAATGGGGAAGTGAGTCACCTAGCAAGGGAACATTCTTACAGAGCAGTGACTCTTCCTGTAAGGGGTTGGGATGGTGGCTCCTAGCTTCCTCAAGGTGATCCATACCTATTTAGAATATCAATACTTGGGTGTGGTTGCATTTGTTTTGCCTTTTATCTTGAGATCTGGCCCACAGTGGGAGGTGTCTATCTCCTCCAAGGTCACAAGACTTCTGGTCTTTTGCAGTGACTCTTTTGAGGGCCTGGCCCTGTCTGACTGCCTATAATATTTCTATCTAAGTTGGTTACCTGTAACAATTCCCCTTCTAAAGAAATAACCTGAACTTCCATGAGGGAGAAATGGACAAGGACAGATCTGGCCTCTTCTGACTGAAGGGGGTCGTAGTTGTTGAATGGCAATCAGAGATACTCTACAGATATTCTAACTAATGACCCTCTGTAGATGCCAGGCATTTTCATCTTGGGTAGGTATACAGCTTTAAGTTTGAAGGAGGCAAAGCCAAAGAAATAATTAAGGATGCTTGGGCCAGATAATAGAATCAACAGGATTATTATGAGTACAGTTAATGACTTTTACCAAGAGGAGCTGGAATTAATTCCTATAAGGATAAAGTTCACGGAATTTTAGAATCTGACATGTCATTGATTTGAGCAGTTATTGAGATATTAGCAGAAGGATCAGGAATGTACACATCTTTAGTTCTTACAATTGTACAAGTATCTCCTGTGCTGCTAGAATGTCTAATGTCATCTGATTTTGGAGGACAGCCTGTTTTATTAATTTTATTTTTTTATTTAGGAGAGAGAGACCAGCTGCAGTATCATTTAAAGCCTATTTGAAAGATTTTTGTCCTAATATAAATTACTGGACATTATGGTGGTAGTTTGGCCTGACCACTACCCTCTCCCTCCCCTTCCTGTGTGCACCAAGAAAACTTTTATCAGTCTGTTATATGTTTCCTTCCTATCAGGGGTCATATAACCCCCACCTCCTCATACCCAACAGAGGAAATAGCTCAAGCACACCAGTTGGGCATCCTCTCTGCATCCTCAGCCCCCAATAAATTTCTCCTTTTGGTACCTTCTGCTTCTCTATTGTGCCAGAATACCCCAACATTTGGTGCCATGACTTGGATAACAGTGAGAGTGGCTCCTGGGATTACCCTGGCATTGAGCCTCCCTGTTTATGAGCCACCCTTTCCTTGCTCTGAGACCTGCTTAGTTGCTGTTGCCCACTTGCATCCAACACCAACCCACTTCATTTGTCACAGGTGAGCTACCGTTCTGTCTGGAGTTTCTCATTTCTGCTTCTTGGTCTGTAAAATTTCATGAGCTCATGTGGGAAACTTCTTACCCTTCCTTGGATAAAGGCAATAGTTCTCATGTCTCTTGGGTTGATGCCCAAGGCAGGATTTTTATGCTCTGATCCATGGGACCCTGCTTCGTACTCTTAGTGGCAGCCAATAAGAACAGTTGTTGGGACTGTCTTTGTCACACTTTCAAAACAGGTGATGACCTCTTTTGAAAAGTGTGACCTGGGCAGCTTTCATGTTCCTTGTACAGGACTTACCTCTCTCATAGCTCAAGGCAAAGCTGCTTTCTTGGCTCACCTCTAATTTGGTCACTATGGGAAATGGTATTTCCTGTCCCCCCAAAACACACTCCTCTGGGGTGCCTGTTTTGTAACCTTGGTGCCCTTGGCCTCAGAAAGGCCATAAAAGCCAAAAAACTGATATTTTAGGCTTGGCTGACCTACCAGCTTAATAGTATCCAATGGCCTAAAGGGAAAACTTTTGTCCCCTCTAAGATTTATACAACTTTTGTCACGGCAGCAGCAGTTGGCAGCAATTCTTTCTGTCCTGGCCTTTTTCACCCTGAGGATGTGCCCCTCTCTCACTCTCTCCCTTCCTCCCCACTACGCCCCTTAGACAATGCGCCTCCCGTCTTCACTCTCCCTCCCCTGTATCCCTAAGCCGAAACCCCTAGGCCTTCTCAACCAGAGGTTTCTGAGCACCCCCGCCACATCCTCTACCCTTTTCTTCCCCCAGCAGTCTCTAACTTGTCCTTTATTCCTTCTCCCCAGTCTCAGACTCCTCAATCCCCTCAGCCTGAGCTCTCTATCCCATCAGACGGCTCCTCTCTCATGTTGCCACTCTCACTGCCATCTCACCACATTCGGTCTTGCATCTCTCAGTCACCTAGCAAACTACATGGTATTCAACCACCATCTTGCAGTCCCATACCATGTGGTCCTCAGCAGTCACCACCTTACACTTCCCTGTTGCATCATGATGAGTGGCCATCTTATGGTCAATCACCCTTTAACCCACCCTGCAGGGTGGTTAGTTACTCAGTGGCCATCTACACCTCCCACTCCACAGCCTTCTCAGCCTCAACCCCCACACTCCTTCGGAAACAGGCTGATCCTGAGGGACTAGTTCATATTCATGTTCTTTTTTCTCTCGTGCATCCATCTCAGGTTAATCATAAACTAGGTTCCTTTTCCGTTGACCCACAAACTTATATTAGAGAGTTTAAACTTATAACTAATTGTTATGATTTGCATTTCAAGGATATTTTTATGTGATTCTGAACTCCACCTCAGCTCACAAGAGCAGACTCAGCTTTGATAAGCTGCTCGAGAGAAAGTCTATCATAGACATACCCTTGGATTGCTATTCTTATTTCAAGAGATCTCCGTTAATTGACCTGCAAAAAGATTAATTCAAAGTGGCCAAATATATTTGAGTGCACTCTAATTGTATAAAATGTTTGTCTGTTAAACTATGTATGTTTCTATGTCCAATCTGTACAGATCATCTATATATGTTTCTGATGCTACCTGAGTCTCTTGTTGTTTAAAAAATTACTGTGTTAAAATAATTTTAAAAATCCCTTGAGGTGGGGAGAGATTGAACAGGACTTCAATTGATAAATAAGAAAGCAGCCCCCTGGTAACCTTTAACCAGTTCTTATTCATTAATTGAAAGCCCCAATAATCTCCATAGCCTTATGAGAGACACACCTTCTAAAGTTATAAAAATATATTAAGGTTCTTGATTTAAAGATGCCAATACAAAGGTTTCACATGACTAATAAAATTCATTATTGCTGATCTTATGGTACATGCCTTCAAATATACAAGTCTAAAATATAAAATTGAGATTGTTTATGATGATAAACATCTTTCAGGTCCAGACATCTGCTTTTTCTTCTATTCCAGCCAGCAGATTCAAGTCAAACAAACATGAGGTCACCAGTCAAATGATAATTTTTTAAACAAAAATTTATGTAATATATAACAATGTCACAAATTTCTTCAGTGATCTTATATAAAAAATGCAAATTCAGGTGTGTTACAAAATACCATCTCAAATGTTAAAACACCCATGGTTAACAAAAAATAACAGTTCCATTTAATGTTCTAACATGCTTGATAGACTAATGTAAAGTCAGACTCTCCTAAAGGGACAATTCTCATTAACTTATTTTATTTCTCAGTCTGCCCCTGACATTTGGGCAAAACTACAAAAGGCTAAACTTGGCCCTCAAACCCCACAGGGAGAACTTCTTAATATGACTTTTCAACAACAAAGATAGAAGCACACACAAAATAAAAGCTTGCTAAACATCAATCTGATCTTTTAGCAGTGGCACTCAGGGCTCCTAAGACAGGTAAACCAAAACAAGGCAAAGCTGCTGAGCCCCTTCTGGACCATGCTTCAAATGTGACAAGGAAGGACACTGGGCAAGGAATGCCCCAATCCACTACCTCCTCTGGGGCCTTGCCTCCTTGCAATCTCAAGGGACATGAAAAGAGTGACTGTCCTAGCCACCAGAGAGTGGGTAAGCCATCTTCTAATTCCTTGCCCTCACGGGAGATCTTGTTACCATTGGATTCATCACTGGCTGATCTACTTGGACTCACTACTGAGGAAGATTGATGAGGCTTGGGGTCCACAGCCCCCATTAAGGTATCCTTCTTAGAATCCTGAGTCTCACTAGGGGTCTCAGGTAAGACACTTTCTGTACTTATAGACACGAGGGTGACATGTAGTGTCCCACCTGAGTTTTCAGGCCATTGTATTAAGTCCTCAGTCTCTGTAGTGGGTGTTGATGGCCAACCTACACAGCCTCTTCAAACAGGGCCCATTCCATGCAGGTTCCAAACTCTCTTCTTCACCCATAGCTTTCTAATTATACCAACATGTCCCACACTCCTTTTAAGTAGAGATCTTCTTCAAAAGCTTTTCCTCTACCTTCTCCCTCCCCACAGCTCTCATCTCCAAACACCAATGCAGTGTGCCACAAAACCATCCGCTCCTTTCCCTCCTTTCCTCCTTGATCCCATAGTCTAAAACACCTCCAGCCCCACTCACACTACCCATGCTATATCTGTGTTAATTTATCTCAGAGACCCTTCAATCCTTCCTTGCATTCCCCAATATCCTATAGCTCCCAAACATCTATGGGGACTCAAACCTATAATCAAACATCTTTTAGACAACAGTTTTCTTAAACCTACCCATTCACCCTATAATACTCCCATTCTCCCAGTACTCAAGCCTAATATGTCTTATTGTTTAATACAAGGCCTTAGGGTAATCAATGATGCTGTTATCCCAATTCACCCAGTGGTGCCAAACCCTTACACTATGCTCTTTCATACTTTTCCCTCCACAACTCACTTCACAGTCCGAGACCTCAAAGATGCTTTTTTTACCATCCCCTACACCGTGATAGTCAGGATTTCTTTGCATTTACGTGGACTGACCTAGATACTCTCAGGTCTCAACAACTTACCTGTACAGTGCTCCCTTAAGGGTTCAGGGCTAGTCCTCTTTTCTTTTGTTTTCTTTTCATTTCTTTTCTTTTCTTT